>CATIWQ010441530.1:0-20436 GCA_949673415.1 Euphorbia schlechtendalii
CATTTCTATGAACACTAGCTCGGATAGTGAAGTTAACAACCATTCTATAAATTATAAACATATATACTTTTAGTAGCGTTATTTTTAGTTTGTATAGTATTATGTATTTTTAGTTCTCGTTTGAATTTGTATACAATTAAATATTATGAATTTTATAAAAAATGAATTTTAATTTTTTTGAATTATGGCATCAATTAAGTGTTTTACAAATGTGTTGCAACAAGTGCAAAAAATGTTTCAAATATGACCTAAGTGCTTTTCAAAAAGTGTTGCGAAAACTGGACATAGTGTTGCAAATATGCTAAAAGTGTTATAAGAAAAGTGTTGCAAAAAAACAACAAAAGTGTTACGAAAAAAACTAACTGACGTTAACGTTGACGATGACGAGTATTTTTTGCAACACAACAGAAGGCGTTGCATGTACTAAAAAAGTGTTGCGAAAAGTCACTTGTCACAATACATTTCTTAGCGTTGTGAAAAAAATAAAATGTGTTGCGAAAATGACTTTCACAAGGGAAGCATCACCAACGACTTTTTTTACAGAAAAGTGTTGTGACAAGTGCTTTCATAACACTTTAGGCAACATTTTTTCATTGTTGTGAAAGGCCATCTATGGCGTAGAGTGAGCATGGAATCAGAGTCTCTATGGCTACTCCCCCGAGCAAACCAGCTAAACCCTTCAAACTCCGGGAATCGTTTTATTCTTAGATACTCCGGAACCAGGCAATAAGACCAGAACCTCATCCCCCATCGTTCAAGTCCATTCTTTAAGGGGAGGGGAGGAGCTTGCAACCACTGAGGATGAAACATTTGAGGAAAGGAGGAAGAGGAAAGTAGCGGAGCGAGATGTGGTGTCAATGCTTGTCAAGCAAGGTGAGCAGCAGAGCGCGGCTATGGCTCTCATGCAAAGTATGATGAATGAAATCTTGCACTAACAAGAGTTTTTCCGAAGCTTATGCAGAGAAAGGCAGGCCACGAGATCCGATACTCGTCACCCTTCACAAGGGTCCCCATCTACAGCAAGGCCAGGTCGCTCCCGCTATACCTATCGTCATCCCGTAACCCCTGAGGATAGGTGAATCGAGGAAGGAAGAGGAAAGGCGAGAGCCGAGACTTCCGGACCAAAAGCCCACATGCTTTCCCAGTGCAATAGTTAAAGCCTGGTGAGACATAGTAAAGGAATGTATGCATCACGGGAAAGTGAGAGCAGTTCGGCAGGAGTAAGGTGAAGTAGGTCGGTACTTAATTCTCCCCGCCGAGAAAATATCGATGCCATAATCACCAAGAGGGTTGAGGCCCTGCTCGCCGAGAGAGGATTAGAGGTTGCTATACCTGATGTAGCTGGGATGGATTCACCATACTGTGTGTGCATCTGTGCTGAGAGGTTCTCTAAGGTGTTCAAGCAACCCCGCCTTTGCGAATACTCAGGGGTGGGGGATCGCACTACGCATATCTGATACTACCGCCAATGCATGGAGGCCGCTGATAAGACAGATGCTATCCTATGCAAATTATTCTTGACTACCTTGGTCGCCCAGGCACCCATTAGTTCGAAAGCCTAAAGCTAGGGTCCATAACGAACTTTGACATGATGGCAAAAAGTTTCACGCTTTACTTTATCACCTCTATGCTGCCCAGCTGAATGGTGCAGGATTTGAAGATAGTCAGGTAGAAAGCAGACGAATCCTTAGCCAAATTTTTAGAAAGATTCCAAAAGGTGGCCTTCGAAGTGAAGGATTGCAATATTGACGTGGCCACCGACGCGCTCGTGAGGAATTGTCGCAGTGCTGACTTGGCTAAGGACATTTCAACAGAGAGGCCAGCTATGCTGGCGATGCAGAAAGCACGAAAGTGGGTAAGATGGAAGACCCATAAGAGGAATACTCATCAAATCAAGGCGATAACGAAGGAGGAGCCAGCCAAGCGACGAGACATTGGTAGGCGGGAGCAAGATAGGAAACAAAACTACAGGATTGACGGACCCCGAAGGGAAACTGAAGACCTTGCACTGCTCAATGCTAAGAGGAAAGAGATCCTAATGTGGATAGAGAAGAACCTAGATGACATAAGATACCCCCTAAAAAATGAGGTATAAAGGAAGGCCTGGAACTTAATACCAATTCTATAAAAGTGAAGGCCATGACACCGAAGATTGCAGAGAGCTAGCCTGAGAGTTGAACAGGAAGGTTAATGAAGGAAAGCTAAACAAATTCCTCCAGCAACCCCCATGGAAAAGATCACGAGGCGACGTAGGAGGGCCTCAGCGACGAGATAAAAGTGACCAGGCTGAGCGAGGCTATCAACCGCCCCGCCAAAGAATCGACGATCCTCCCCCCGTGGAGTGATTCACGTTATTGCTGGCGGTTCTTCTCAGAATAAAAGAAAGAGGGAGGTCACCTTCAACTACGGTAACATGGATAGGAGGGGGGGGGGAGACGTGTTACTCTTTCACAGAGGAGTGGAGACCTCCCATGCACAATGATGCCTTTGTAATTGAGATGATGGTGGAAGGATTTTGGGTCAAGTGAAACCTGGTAGACACTGACAGTTCTGTGAATGTCATGATGAGGAAGGTCTTCGATGCCATTGGAGGAAACCCCAACCACCTTATCATGCATTAGGCATAGTTGATAGGACTCGGGTGGTACGCAGTGGCTGTCTGTGGATCCACCAACTGATAAGTGTATAATTACACTTAATATCATATTAATTTTACATATTAAACACTATGAATTATGTCATTTTTATACTTCATATAAAAGATTTCACGTGGTATGCAGTTATTTTTGATGTAAATGCAGATACTAGGTAAATCTTGGGAGTAAAATGATCTAAAGTGGAATTCTATGAAAAAAGAGTGAAAAAGTGCAAAAAGATGAGTGGAACTTAAAGATTTGGCTTAGGATTGAAGCTGTCGAAGATCGGTGAAGTTGCAAGGAGAATTTTAAAGAAAAACTCAATTCACGATCGCGACAGTCATTCACGGTTGTGACTTGTATACTTCAGAAACAGAAGTCTGCCAATCAAAGATTCACGGTCATGACTTACATATGGCGGTCGTGAATTGGACGGTTTTTTGGTTTTATCTTCTTAACTACCAACCACTAGATAAGTATGATCAACCGCCATCAACTACCAATGATAAGACACCTATCAGAAGTCAACCAATCATGAAAAGGTGCCTATCCCTTTTGGATTTTATCAAAGCTTCTCAACCAATCACAATGAAGAGATGCAATCATTCACCAATGGACACGACTCTTCGTTTGGATAGACGCAGCCCTTCGAACTCTATAAATAGGGCTCCAAACCTTACAATTTCGTATAGCATCATAGAGTGCAGAAAAGAGGGGTGAAAGATAGTGTATAGTGTATAGATAGAGAATAAATATCTAGTTTCGCTACGTTCATAAGTGTTAGCGAGAAAATGTTTAAGTGATTCGAGTTCTTGTTTCGATCACTAGATTTCTCTATATTATCGAGCGATTGTTGTATAAGTGTACTTGCAAATCACTTATCAATAAAATTTTTCGTTCTTCAATATTCGGTTGTTCGATATTCGCAAAGAATAGCATCCTAGCGGAGATTCTGTACGGGCCGAGACCTAATTCAAAGCAGACGTAGGAATTGCGGGAATTGACGACTCCCATTAAAAAGTGGATACAGTTTGATCAACTTTAGCTTTCACTTGCATACCTTACAACTTTGCTTTGCTTTCTACTTATTGTGAGCACGGGATTTTTACTCCTAACTCGCGAGTTCGATGATGAAGCTGTAATTCTTCCCTTGTTAGCTTTTTTTTCACATTTTGCAGGGTCCTGAAATTGTCTGGGAATCATCTACCTTATTTCTTTAGGCTTTTTTTGTTAAAAAAAAGCCCAAGCCCAAAATGAAAACTCAGTTTCACCATGCAATGTCGTTAACGACATTGAATTGATAGATAGATCAAAAAGCCAATTTCTTCATTTTTTGGTAAAAAAGACCTAACTTTAACCCATAATTCCGGGTTTTCTCCACCCAACACCCTGTCAACATGATGCCATCCAACATCATACATGATTAAAGGAAAAAAAAGAGGGAAAAAACAAAAATAAGTGGGTGAGCCAACTTGGAATTTTTGGATTGAAGGGAGCCTCATAAGGGGATTGAATTTGCAGTAAAGAAAGAGAAGGAGCTCATATTTTCCAGCCAAGAAGAAGGAACCAAAGCAAAAAACAAAAGAGAGCTCTCACCAAACAAAAACCAAAAACTCACAAGTTTTAATCTTTCAAGTGTTTTGAAGCCTAAATCTAAAGGAAGAATGACTCCTACCTCCTCTCTTCCTCTTCCTACAAGCCATATCCCGGAAGCCTAGCCTTCCCACCAAGAGGAGATCTTTACTCTCCATTTTCGTTAAAAACCGCAAAACCAAACCAAAGAAACGAGGAGGACTTTCCGGGTACTTTTGTGGACCAAGAAAAGTGGATTCACGGCTATGGGGTAAGCCTCTGAGTTTCTAGAGTTAGTGCTTACATTTATATGTTGTTTGTTTTGATGTTTCATTTTGTTTTCGGTTTTTTTCATTTTTGCGCACTATTCTATCTTCTACAATTTTCAGTATGATTTCGAATCTGTTTGAGTATTTTATTTATTTGGAAATATTCTACACATCTTGAGCTTTACGGAATGATAAATATCATCAAAATCCATTAAGTATAGCGAAAGTTATGATCGTTTGAAGTTTTGGATCTTGTTTTTGCTATTTTCTGCTGTTTTCTGTGTTTTCATGCAGGTCTGGAAACTCAATATCGTTAATGATATCACCTGATACTATTAACAATATTGCCTAATGCCATTAACGATATTGGCCCTGGCAGAATGCAGTTTTGCTTTGTTTCGCTCCGTTTCGAATCGTTTAAGCTCGGAATGACCCCCTGGGATTCTTTTGACTTTAGAAATGCATCATTGGGGGTGAAAAACCTCCAAATTGTAATTATTTAGAATTTATAAATTATTTATTAATTTATTAATATGTTAATTAAGGTTCAGAGTAGCAACGGAAGCGCTTCGGGCCATTCATATCTATATCGCCCTTCATAGGGAAATCGTTAACGATATGAATGACATCGTTATCGTTGTTAACCCAAACGATGACTATATTATGCATGTTTGGCCTAAATTTATATTTCTACATGTTGTTTTAGGTCACCCCCATGAAGGGATTAAAACGCGTTCCTGGATAACAGTCCTCACCACATTACCATGCGGTCATTTTCACTAATAAAATCGATCCACATATGTTCAAATAAAAATGAACCATTTTTTATTTTAACAAACTTTAAACCAATGACATTTTAATTAGGCCACACGGGTCTCGCTAAAATCAAATTGAACATACGTGCTATATGTTGCGCTAACCTTTGTGGATGCAGGCTAGATGTATGCCTAGGGATTTATCTTCCTTCGGGTATTACAAGTATTTTTACGAGAATTGTAATTAATAGATTAGGCGGGCGGTTGCATCCCCCGAGTTTTGTAATTTATTAATTTACTTTTCCGCATTTACTTATGCTTGACGTATGGATTTACTACTTTCCGCATGCGTGTTAAATCATGCACTTCAAACTCAAAACTATTTAAGTGCGAATATGCGCAATTAAGAGAATACGGTTTTCTGTAGATGTAATATAATGTGATCCAATGAGAAATAAGCAACTTATCCTGGACCCGAATCTCTGTGTCTTGGTGGGCCGTCCCTCAAACGTTAAGCCTCATAGGACTCTAATTCCTGGAAAGAGCTATTCCAGGTGGTGACTCCACACTAAGAGATGGCGGATTCAGGTTCAAACCAATGAATAAATGTTTTCGCCCTCTTTTTAAACCTTTTTTCGGGTCCCAGACCCGGCGTGCATCTTTTTTTCAGACACCCCGGTGGACTGCGCCCCTCATCCCGCGCGCTCTCAGCCCACCGCTCCATGTCGTCCACTCACACTTATACTTTCTATTTCGAAGTTTATAATATGTCTATGTTTCATAATGCGTATTTCGTGCAAAGTCTTTTATATTAATCAAGTTATATGCGTTGGAGTTAATTTTAAGAGTAGTTTCGGGATTAACAATATCGTGTATAATCATTGGATTCGTGATATAACGCTGTTTAGTGAGCTAACATTTTTGGAATGGTAACTTGCTAAATGTGGCTATGTGAGAGCGACTCATACTAAGTATAGTATTGACGTTATCCAGGTTTATATAATTTTCTTAATTCATTTACGCTAGGTTTAGAAAAGTTATTTCTTGTGTTGCTCTACCATGAATAATTGAACATCTGTGTATTTTGAATTGAGTCTGTTAGATTAGTTTAGTGAATCGCAACATCTTTGTTGAACTTGCATCTCTTCTCTACTGTCCTTATTTCGTAGGGAAAATCTATATATTTAGATTCTCTAATATTTCATATCTATATTTACTCATTCTCATTCTAACCCTCCTGTCCAAAATATCAAATTTATTTTATTTTCTTTATTCTATCTTCTTTGATGATCTTTTGAGCTAGTCCTTCCTTGTGGGATCGATATCTTTTAAAACGACATCGTAACTGTATAATTCAAGTTATCATCATTTTTCTATTTGAGAAGAGGTGCTAACAACACCTATACTTTACACGAACAAGTTTTTGGCACCATTAATATATAAACAAACTCTTTTCGAAAAAGTTATTAAACTTATCAGTAGAAAAGTGGTGAACAACGGACAGCACTGAGACTCACCCTTTAAACACATTAGCTGCTGCCAATTTAACTTCGTTAAGGATTTTAATTGGGCAAATGAGACACCACCTTAAAAGCATAAAACATCAACAATCTAGGGTGAAATGGACACTTCTTGGCAACAATAACACAATTTTTTTTCCATCACATAGCTGCTGCCCGGTCCAAGATTGATAGAATTATGGCACTACAAATTAACGGGACACTTACGCTCGACTTGGGAAGAATTTCGATGGCACTAAACAGCTTACATTCTTATTTATTTGCAGCGGAAAGACCTATTTCATTTTCATTAAGAAAACTATCATTTTCTAAAGTTTCAGATGCTCAAAATTGGAACTTGATGCAGTCATTTTCAGAATTGGAAGTTTGGCAAGCTGTTAAGTCTTGTAACAAGAATAAAGCCCTGAGCCCGGATGGTTTTAATCACTTTTTCTATAGATGTGCATGGTAATTCATAAAGCAGGACATTATGGAGTTATTTGCCAAATTTCATGATTCGGCTTTCTTACAAAAATTTATCAAAAATTCATTCACAATTCTTATCCCAAAAGTGTCTGGAACATGAGAAATTCAAAATTTTCGACCAATTGCTCTAATTCATGGTGTTTACAAGGTGGTTACGAAATTGCTTTCTACAAGATTAAAATTGGTTTTGCCTTCTCTTTTCTCGGATAACCAATTTGCATTTGTTAAAGATTGGAGAATCCACGAATGCTCTTTTTTAGCTTCTGAATTACTCCACTCAATTCATAAGCAGTGTCGGTCTTGCATCGTCTTGAAATTGGATTTTCAAAAAGCTTTCGATTGTGTTTCCTAGCCCTATATTGATGCGGTTTTGGTGAAGATGGGTTTTAATCACAAAGGGATTTCATGGTTGAAAAATTGCCGACATAACTCAACCACATCTCTTTTATTCAATGGGAGTCCAATCCGCCCTATTCCGATCCAAAGAGGTGTAAAGCAAGGTGACCCTTTGTCACCATTCATTTTTATCCTAGCTGTTGAGGGACTAAAGCAACTCTTTGATGTGAGTATTCGTGAGGGACTCCTTCAAGGATTGAAAATTGAGGATTCTCTACTGGATGTCTCCCGATTGCAATTCACGGATGACACAATTATCTTTATTCCTCCTGATGATGCACTTATTCCCCAATTGAGCCGTATTTTATGTTGCTTCGAATTAATTTCAGGCCTCCGTATTAACTATCACAAGAGCTCCATCCTTGGTGTGAATATTGATGAGAGTACACTACATGGCTGCGCATCAATTATCAGCTGCAAAATTGAAACCTTTCCCGTACATTATCTTGGAACACCTCTCTCTTTCAAGCGGATTAATTGTGGAAACTGGGACGCTTTGATTCCTAAATTTCAGACTCACTTAGCTAGCTGGAAAGGGAAATGCCTATCATATGTAGGCCGTGAAGTTTTAAAGAACTAATTGAATCCGAAGAAGAGAGAGGGTTTATATAGCTAGAGTTAAAAACATGTCAAGGCTTTTAAGAGAATAATGAGTTTCCGGTTTGTTGACTTATTAAGCTATCAAGCCACATTTCTTTAGGCCACAAATCTCCACCTTAGCTGCAACTACCTCTACCAGATCAACCAAGTGCCTACATGGGAACCCCTTGCATAGGGAATAATATACAATTAACTTACAAGGACACAATACTTAGTTGAAATTTGAGCACTCAACCACTTGCAGTTTCCTAACTGCTTGAAACTTAAAAACATAAACACTTAGTTAGAATAGCAACGTGATTAACATTAGTGTGAATTTGCTCAACATTATTTATCCCAACGTTAATAACATCTCTAACAAAATGAAGCTTAATGTCAATGGATTTAGTTCTTTCATGAAACATAAAAATTTTACACAAATGAATAGCAAACTGAGAATCACAGTTAACCTTAACTTTATTATGTTTTATTCTTAATTCAGTGACAATTCCCTTTAACTATGGAGCCTCATTAATGGTTTCTGTTAAAGAAATATACTCTACTTCTTTTGTTGACTAAGCAACAATATGTTGTAAAGAAAATTTCTAGGTAATAACTGATAATATGTATTTTACACATTATTTTGGTCTAAACATATTGCTTAATTAATCCACTATTTTGAAGATATTGATTTGTTTTGTGGATATGTTTTGATTTTGGTAGGAAAATGGTTAA
This sequence comes from Euphorbia schlechtendalii, assembly GCA_949673415.1. Taxonomy (NCBI): domain Eukaryota; kingdom Viridiplantae; phylum Streptophyta; class Magnoliopsida; order Malpighiales; family Euphorbiaceae; genus Euphorbia; species Euphorbia schlechtendalii. The sequence goes on from CATIWQ010441530.1 coordinate 8,928, forward strand.
TTTGGAAATAATTCTTAAAAGGAGATAAAAATAGAAAATTATATAGATTGGAATAGTAAAAGAAAGAGAGTTGGACACTTAGTGGGCTGTTTGATGGATCAAATCACAAAACTGATAGAGATAAATTCGCAATAGTCACTGGCATCACATCTTATGAGCATAATGAAACTCATGGAATCTGTTTTCTCTATGACGTGGACTTAATAATGCTCCAACCACTTTCCTGATGATATAGACGTGATTCACAACAAGTTTCACATTTAGTGAGCATCAATTGATTACTCACGTGATTGTAAATTTTTTAATTTTTATTTTTAGTTTAGTATTTTGGCTTATTTAAGGAGTTTATTTTCCTTCATCAGAGAAGTACTCATATGAAGAGTAGAAAATAGAATTAGTATAATAGCTAATTTAATTTTTTTATCTTTTACTTAATTTGTTTAATCCAATCAAAGGCTAATTCAATTTTCGTTTCCTATCATTAGTGAGGCTAAATTTACTTCATCTTTCTTTATCAATTTTCTATTTGTTTATTTCGGTTCTTAAAGCTTGTTTTGGCTCTTTTGATTATTGTAAAAAGGATCTGTAGTTTCAATTAAAGGTTTTCAATGTTGACATACAACACGATTTGATCCGTGATTGTCATATCGGTTTCTGTAGTGTCAAATTAAGATTTTTCTATCTTAAGAAATAAATAATCTTACTTAAACGAGTCAAGCATCTTGACAAATTGATTTGATTCATGTTCTCCTATTTCTTAATGCAATTACTAAGTTAAAACGAGGAACATTTTCAAAGTACTATGGTTTACCTAGAACCAATCATAGAGAATCTTGTGATTGATTTAAAATTAAGAGAGAATTGGTTGCTGAGAGAATCTTACGGTAACTATAATCGGTTTATCATATTTTGATTTAGAACTATCTTTGAACCAAGAATCGAATGAAAGAACGAGATTGGTTTATGTCTTTGATTGGATGTGTTTTTACAATTGTTTTTATTTGCAAAGTTTTCATTATTTCATTTTTATCATTTTATAAAAACTCTCAAACTCCCCATATTTTACTTTTCCGATTTTCCATTCAATAAAAAGGTTTTCAAAGTTTTATCACTCCTTGTGGAATCGACCATGCTTCCACTGTTGCAAGCTTAGAGCATGAATTATATTTTGGCGAACTCAACACTCGCCAAGAACATTACCACCTAAAGTGAAACAAAAAATAGTTATAGACCTTCTATCAAGGTCTGTAGTATAATCAAAGTCAGAATAGGCTTTTATTGAGACATTTCCATTAATAACACATTTATATAATAAATAAGTATATTATGAACCTTTTAAATATTGGGTCAACCATTTCAAAGATAGGGTGTCTCGCTCCGTGCTTGGCTGGTATTGGAAAATTTCAAGAAACATTTCAGATGTGTAATTTATGTGACATAGGTCTCCGTGTATACCCCTTTACTTGGAAAAGATCTCGAAATAGTGAAATTATTATAAAGGAGCGGTTGGATAGAGGACTAGCTAATTCAAAATGGTTTGTTGAATTCCCCAATCACTTTATTCGGCATGTTAGCACTGCTACCAGTGACCATGACGCACTCTTGCTGTAGCAAATTACATCTCGACCAGTAGTAGTTCATCAGTTTCAGTTCAATAATGAGTGGAGTAAGTAACTTGCTTGTCGAGAGATGATTGATGAGATTTAGGGTTTGAATGTGGGTCTCCAAGTTGACGGTAAACTGTATACAATTACTGCCAAGCTTCAGGTCTGGCGGAAGTCTTACCGCGACCAATTTAAAGATCAAATGAAAGGGGCAAAGAATAAAATTGAGAACATTGGGCATAATAGAGGTGTTTCGGAGAGAGAATACTTCGAGGCTTCGAAATGATTAGCTTCCTTATAACATGATAGAGAGGTCTATTGGAAGCGATGCTAAAACGTGAATTGGATTCAAAATCGAGATAGGAATACTCGTTTCTTTCATACTTTCACCTCGAATAGAAGAAAAAAGAATTCCAGAAACTTTTTGATTGATGGTCATGGTTCTCGGATGAAGTGGGGTTCAGGTTTAGAGGAGCATATCAGTGATTTCTACTGGAGGCTATTCACAAAATCAGATAGTTTGGATCTCTCAGTTGTTGTTCTCATAAAGGGCCGAATCTCTCAACCCCAAAATGATGATCTTTGTTGTGAGCTTACTAAGGAGGAAGTTAGAGCTGCTGTCTTTGCAATGCCTCTTAACAAATCCCCAGGACTAGATGGCTTTAATTTTATCAAATCTATTGGAATTCTATTAGCGATGATATTTTCTTGTGTATATGTTGATGTTTTATGAAACTGTTGCATGCCTGATTTTTTACACTTTACTAATATTGTTTTGATCCTAACGTCATTGAAACTTACCCGAATAGCTAAGTTTTGGCCTATTACCCTTTGCAATGTGTAATATCGCATTTTGTTTAAGGTTCAAGTGCATAGACTAAAGGGAGTTTTGGATGGTGTTGTATCGGAGTCTCAAAGTGTGGTAGATTAATTAAGGATAATGTTATGATTGCATATGAGATTGGCCATTACATTCAAAGGAAAACTAGTATGAGAAAGGGTACAGTTGCCCTGAAACTCGATATGGCTTAGGCCTATGATAGAACCGAGTGGATGTATGTAAGTGTTATTTTGACTCGTATGGGTTTTTGATGTGTGGGTGAATTGGATCTCGATACTTTATTTTGTCTAGTGGTCGTCACTTTGGTAATATTATCCTACAACGGGGATTGAGATAAGGGGGATCCTCTCTCCCCATATATATTCATTTTATGTGCTGAGGGTCTGTCTATGGCTTTATCCGATTTAGAGAGTAGAGGGCTCACTCATGGGTGTAGGGTTACCCACTCTGCACCCTCCATATCGCATTTATCCTTTGCTGATGATAGTAATCTGTTTTTCTGATCTACATTAGAGGAATGTGCTCACATTAGGATTGTCTGGTACAAAAATGCTTCAGGCTAGAAGGTGAACTTCAATGAATCATTAGTGCCCTTTATTAATAACATAGGTGCCACTAATCGGGAGGAAATTTGTGCTTTCTTTTCTATTCCTCCAACTGCTCGTACTTCAAAATATTTACCTTATAAAAGATCGAATTTGGAAGAAAATAAACTCGTGGAGGTCTAAATGCCTAAGTTAGGGAGGGAGGGAAGTTATGATTAAAGCGGTCTTATTATCCATTCTGACTTACTCCATGTCACTTTTTTGCCTTCCTCAAAATTTGATTAAGGTTATTCATAAGCTCTTAAATTCCTTTTGGTGGGCTTTAAACAATTGAGATAGGAGGGGTATAAGATGGAAGAGGTGAGAGTTGTGTGAGCTAAAGTCTCATGGAGGGATGTGTTTTAGGCATTTTGAAGACTTTAATACGGCCTCATTGGGAAAACACGTTTGAGGTTCCTCATTTATCCGAACTCATTGGTTTATCGAATTTTTAAAGCTTGTTATTTTAGAAATTCTTCGATCCTTATGACCAACCTCTCATCCTTTGTGAGTTACATTTGAAGGAGTATCTTTTCGAGCATTGATCAAGTTCGGTCCCATTTTAGGTGGCGGGTTGGTGATGGTTCTAAAATTCTAACTTTTTGTTCATGTGTGGGTTAATCATGTGGAGCAAATACTCTTGGAAGGTAGAGGAAATCGAGATCTTAGTAATGAGAAATTCATTTGGTTGATCAACAACAGGTCTCGGGATTTAGATAAAATCAATGATGTTTTTTATACAAGAGAGGCAGAGGTTATCATTAATACCCCTCTCCCAGTTTTACCTTGAGTCGATGCTCCTTTTTAACCTCATGAAGCTTTGGGTAAGTACTCGGGTAAGAGTGCTTATCAATCTTTATTTTCAATTTAAGTCTTCCAAGAGCATATTGTTGATTTTCCTTGGAACAAATTATGGAAGCTGAGTTTACCCTCTAAGATTAAGATTTTCCTTTGGAGATTGTTAAATGTAATCTTACTCATTCGATTGAGAATCGCCCAACATTTTAGCTTGGATGATAGTTATTGTCTATTATGATTTCTTGCTATAGAATCGGAATCGTATTTGTTTTTGTATTGTAATCTTGTGAGAATGGTTTGGTTGTTGTTCGATGGTCATTTACTAATGTCGATGGAGCTTGATACCATGAGCTTTGTTCGTGATTTGTCTTCGATCTTGTACAATAGGTTATATTTATCTTTTAGGCAATTTGGAAATCTCAAAACAAAGTCCTTTGGAAGAATATCTCCCTCAGTCGAAATCCATTCTTCGATACGTCTTAACACTCAAACATCAGTGGTCCTCGGTTGCTGAAAGTGGTGGCAGTATGCTTGGAGATGGTCAACAAAAACCGTGTCTGGGAGGAGGATTTTCTAGCACCAGCTCCTCGGATATCACCAACTCGTGGTAGCCTCCCTTTGTTTCTTTTATTAAGTGGAAAATAGATGCCGCCCTTTTCAACTATGCGAGTGTTATTTGCTTTGCTTTTGTGATCTGGAATGTTGGAGGGACTTTTATTGGAGCAAAATTGGGCTTCTTGATGCCAAATATTTCCATTTTGGGGATGGAGGCTCTTTCGGTAAATGAAGCTTTATCTTGGTTAGAAAATGCCGAGTTTACTCATGTCATTCTTGAATTCCAAGGCAAAATCTTGTATGAAGCCCTTATTTCACCAGAGTTGGGTGTTTCTAATTTTAATTTTATTATTGAGGATTGTAAAGCGATAGCGCAATCTTTTATCTGGTGCCTTTTTAATTGTGTGCCTTGGAGTAATAATGTGTTGGCACATACTTTAGCTAGAGATGTTCATTTGCACTCTTCCGAGGGAGAATGGACTTCTGGCCCCCCCTGATTGTATTGCTTCTATTTTGATTTAATACCAATCCTCTCTTTATAAAAAAATTTAATTTCACTATCTTAGACAGTTTGTCATTTCCAAAACGTTTTAAGTACTGTGACGTACTATTAACTTGGTTTCGACAATATTTTTTCATTTGTACAAGGATATGCAATATATGTTTAAGACCAAAAACCTATTATGGTTTTTTTTCCATATAGTTATCTTTGATCTTAAGGCCATTACTTATCATCTGAGAGTTTTTGTTATAAAGTTTATGTGCATATAACTCCATAACAACGGACCAAAATGGGTCCTTAAAGGAGATTATTGTTTTATACTGAATATGAATATCCATTAGTGATAAATTGAGCATTTACAAAACAATATGCTCTTTGGAAAGATTGCAAATTTTTATTTTGATGAAAGCATTTTCCCAAATTAGGGGGAGAAAGTTAAAGATAATTTTGGAGTAGACAATATCGTCTAATGCTTCATTGTTAATTTATATGGATCCTATAATGGAATGCAAAATGAAATTCTTGAAGAATAATAAAAAATAGCGTTATAACACGCCTGAAGCATGGATGACCAATTGGTTTAAAGGATAAAAATCCTTGAAAATGGAAAATTCTCGAGAGTAAAGATAATCCCTTTGAGGATATATAATACACTCCCACATAAGTACTAATAGCACTTGAAGTGCGAACACCTAAAGTTGTTGAAAATGAAAAATTAAGATAATTATATTTGTACTAGTAAAATAAAGAATAATTTAAAAATTGTTATAGGCCATATTTGACCATCGTCGAAACAAAAATATGAATCAAATTCACGGTATATTCAAGAATGTCAAACAAGATTGTTGTTGGAAAACATGAAAATATGTAATCCAAACATAATTGATTTCTCTTGAACATAAATGTATTTAGACCTACATTTCAAACACCGAAAGAGGTAAAATCGATGACGTATTATTAATTTCATTACCTTTATTTTTTTATCCTCAACTTTTATTTTGTTTATGTTATTACTAATTCATATAATGTGATAGAGTTGCAAAGATCAATGTATTGTTTAAAGAAGATTGGAGCATATCAGTAGCCAAAAAATATTTAATGATAATTTACACTCAAGAGTGGGTATATTGAAAGAGATAGATCTACTCAAATTTTACACAAATTCTTTTATGCTCATGATCTCATAAAGACTGGTCAAGTTGACATCAACAAAGATAGATCAAGTTACAATTCTAAAAATAATTTTACTAACGCATGTGTGCAATATTTAGATTTGTAAGCTTAAGGATATATATTTACCATTGTATTTTTTGAGGGGAAGTAAAATTGCATATGAAAATTGTATTCTTTTCCTTCGTTAAAATTTTATCTCACTAGGTTTTTCTTGGCAAGGTTTTAACAAGGTATATTCATATTGCATAATCATATTCTTGTGAATAGGGGAGGTAAACATTTCACTCCTTTTCCCTTAGTCAAAGGTTTTATCCCACAGGGTTTTCCTTGGTAAGGTTTTTAACGAGGTAGTGTCCCATTCACGAAAATGGACATCAAATGGGAAGTGTTGTAAATATATGTTTTGTAACATATGTATTGATGTCCATTGATGTCAAACTTAACTCTTTATTAGTACTATGTAACTTATGTCTTTACATATCTATTGTATTTGTCTATAAATATAGACTTACTCCATTGACTTAATAAGAAGAATTAATATTATTTCTTCCTTACTTTCTCTCCATTTATCTTACACTTCACATTTCTATAGTTTATATTCTTGTTTGTTCATTTTATTTATAACAATTCCTTTATTTTAAAAGAAAAAAATATTTTGGTTAAAGAAGGGATTCACTTGTATTTCCTTTATGGAAATGTACACAAAAAAATTTATTTACGCTTTCATACAAATTTTTTTTTATATATTTTGCTTTTACTAGAAAAAACTTCTGTAATTTTTTGTGTGAAAAAGTTTGCAAAACTATGTTTTTGACTGTTTGGTTTTATACCCGGTATAAGACTATAGTCTTATACCAGGTATAAGGCATTCGAATAATAATTTTTGCTAGTATTTCAAAAGTAGTTGCCAAAATTAATGAAAAATAAGCAATATAAAGGCCTTATACCACTCTTATGCGATGTATAAGAAGGGGTCTTAAATCAGAGGTCTTATACTAGGTATAAGGCCATACTATAAAAAACATAATTTTGAAACATCTTTCGTGTAAAAATAACAAAAGTTTTTTCATGGAAAAGCATAATATGATCTTCTTACATGTAAAGGTAAAATAAAAATTAGTTTTTAAGTATTTTTATGTATTTTCCTAAAAATTATGTCGGGCTCGGGTTGAGCTTGGCCTCAATTAAATAATCAAAACCCATGTCCGGCTTGTGGGTCTACAATTCAATATTTATCTATAAAGATGTCATAATATTTAATAGTAAAAAATAATTATAATAAATTAGTTACAAGTGTTTGTTCTAGGAGTCATAAAAATGAATTTAGACTATAGTCTTATACCAGGTATAAGGGATTCGAATAATAATTTTTGCAACTATTTCAAAAGTAATTGCCAAAATTAATGAAAAATAAGCTATATAAAGGCCTTACATCACTCTTAAAGCTCTGCTGGTGTTACCAGTTCTACCACTGTTCCACTGCTTCCCACTGATAAGGCGTTATATTTGTATATTATTTGTGTCATTTTTCATGTGTTCTTGGGTATGCATGCTACTAATTTTGAACATAATTTCATATTTTAGGTATTTTGGGCTCCAAATTGGAATTTACACATAAAAAGCTGATTTCAGGCGGATTTGGAGAATTCTGGATAACTGTTCGTGTTTTGGCCATAACTTCCTCATCTGATGTCAGATTGTAGAGATTCAGGATATTTTGGAAACTTAAGAGATCAAGCTACATTTTCTTTTGTAATAGTCATCTTCAGATTCGGACTCCATTAGCACGAAAATTGGGGTCAAAGTTACTACATCTACAAAAAGCCCTATTCAGGATTGAATTATGTCATCTTTCTAGTTTTATCTATTCGGGAATTTGAAGACATCTGAAATAGTAGCAACTAATTATGATTTTATTATTTCTCTTTCATATTTATCTTTTCCATTTTTATTTCTTGTTTAGTTAGTAATTCGAATTGTATTTTAATTAGGAGTTTGTTCCTAATTAGGATTGATTCTATTATTTAATAGTTTTTCGTGGCTGAAACTTTACGCCAAACATTGTTTTATTTTCTTTAGTTTTCTTTTCTTTAATTATGAGTAGCTAAACTTGTAATCTTTTGGTGAATTCGATTTCAAGGCTGTGGTTGGATTGTGAGACTTATTTTTAATTGTTCTTTCTCTTCAATTCTCAATCTATAATCTGATTTGTTTTATTATTATTTAGGTTGATGTTTCAAGTAGATCTCCTTGAGGTTTTGACCTATTTAATATATCGTTATTCTTTTATAAGCTTGTTGGTGGGATTTGTAATTGATTTGTGGTAACAAACGGGTTGTTGGGATCCGCGATTGTAGTTGAGTCTATCAAATTGTTTCATGTTGGGTGATTAATTTGCTAGGAATTGGATCTTCAAAACTTAATGCTAATTTTGTGGTTAAATATTGTATGTTGGGTAAAAGGTTATCACAAGGTTAAGAGATTAACTACATGTTGGGTGTTTTTAATCTAATTTAGCAAAAGATACTTAATTGTAATTGACGAATCAATGCAGTTAAACCAATTAGTTGAAAGGTGAGATTATTTTTGTGTCCGAGATCAATCCAATGCAAGCCGAAGAAATGATTTCACCGGAAGACATTTCTATATTGATTCCTTTCATATTTTTATATTTATTTTGATTAATTAGTTTAGCAAAACAAACTCTCGAAACCACCAAATATAAATCCTATATGCTTGCTAGATCTAAATTTGTAGCAGCAGTAAATAGGGTCGAATCCGCAGAGAATTGACAAACTAATCTTATATCAAATCAATGACCAAGTTAAAATAAAAACAAGAAAAGTAAATATGAGGGTTTTGAGAGTTTGTTTTCTTAAACTAATAAAAGAAAATAAATATAAAAATAGGGAAGAAATCAACAGTAAAAAGATCCTCCAGTGAAATCATTTCTTCGGCTTGCATTGGATTGATCAAGAATACAAAAAATAGTCTTACCATTCAACCAATTGGTTTAACTACATTGATTCGTCAATTACAATTAAGTATCTTTTACTAAATTAGATTAAAAACACCCAACATGCAATTAATCCCTTAACCTTGTGATAACCCTATACCCAACATATAAGATTTAACCACAAAATTAGCATTAAGATTTGAAGATCCAATTCCTAGCAAATTAATCACCCAACATGAAATAATTCGATAGACTCAACTACAACCGCGGATCCCAACAACCCGTTTGTTACCACAAATAAATTATAAATTGCACCAACGAGTTTATAAAAGAATAATGATATATCAAATAGGTCAAAATCTCAAGGAGCTCTACTTGAAACATCAACCTAAATAATAATAAAAATAAATCAGATTATAGATTGAGAATTGGAGAGAAAGAACGATTAAAAACAAGTCTCACAATCCAACTACAGCCTTGAAATCGACTTCACCAAAAGATTACAAGTTTAGCTACTCATAATTAAAGAAAATAAAACAATGTTTGGCCTAAAGTTTCAACCACGAAAAACTATGCTCCCCTGTTCATATCTAAAACTAACTTAAATAATAGAATCAATCCTAATTAGGAATAAACTCCTAATTAAAATACAATTCGAATTACTAACTAAATAAGAAATAAAAATGGAAAAGATAAATGTGAAAGAGAAATAATAAAATCCTAATTAGATGCTACTGTTTCGGATGTCTTCAAATTCCCGAATAGATAAAACTGAAAAGATGACATAATTCAATCTTGAATAGGACTTTTTACAGATGCAGTAACTTTGGCCCCATTTTTCGTGTTAATAGAGTCCGAATCTGGAGATGACTATTACAAATGAAAATGTAGCTTCATCTCTTTTATTTCGAAAACATCCTGAATCTCTTCAATCCAACATCAGATGAGGAAGTTATGGCCAAAACATGAACTGCTTTCCAGAATGCTCCAAATCCGCCCAAAATCAGCTTTTTATGTGTAAATTACAATTTGGCACCCAAAATACCTAAAATATGAAATTATGTTCAAAATTAGTAGCATGCATACCCAAGAACACATGAAAAATGACACAAATAATATACAAATATAACACCTTATCAAACTCCCCCATACTTGCCTTTTGCTTGTCCTCAAGCTATTGATTTAAAAACTAAGAGATGGACCAATGCAAAGAATTAAGCAATCAAACATGAATAAACTGGAAATTCTCTGAATAAAGAACAAGTTCAAACAACACTACTAGGGTAAGGAGACCTTCAATAGAGCGATCCTAAAGAACCAATGAAAAGCATGCAACTTAAGATAACTTAAACTTCTTACTTCAATTAAGTATCAACAAGATCAGAAAGCCTCACAAGATTCACTCCCACTCGATATTTAGGCTTTGAAAGAGAAATCGTTCCTCAACAAAACCAAACTGTAAAAGATCATATGCTTGCCATTCGGTCAAGTCACCACCACATGTTGAAAATTCTTGTATTGTCCTAAGGTCTTTAAGGGTTGTAACTTGGCTAGGGTTGAGGTATGGATAGAAAGGAGTTTTTTTTTGTGTGTTTGAAGATCTTTCAACAGTAACTAAGATTGATAGTTGCAACATCTCCCTTTGAGTTGATAAGATCTTGATGGAGAGCTTTTCTTTTATTTTGCATGAAGAGACATTGCTGAAATCTCAGAAGTTGTTCTTGACTTGAATTGATAATGACAATCTAACAAACTCTTATTACTTTCTAAAATCTACTTGAAATGAAATTACAATTGATTTCTTTTTCGTATTTTTTGTATTTTTTTCTTTTTATTTGAATACTCATAAAATAAGAAAATAGAAATTACAAGTACGTACACTAATATTGTAAAGATTGTACCCTTGATTTTACTTCTGCTTTGAAGCTCTTGTCTCTCTATTACTGCTCTTCGTTGATGATGACAAGATCTTCTTTCATTGTTGTTCTAGATGCTTGAAATGATGAGGATCTCCACTGAAAGATCTTAGGTTGTCTAAAGGAAATCAAAGTGAGAGAAAGGGGCATGTAGCGTGTGTAATCAAAGAAGGGCTTTAGGCTCAAAGGGGTTGACTATGGGTAATTTAAAGGGTAGGCTTTTGGCTAGAAGGGTGAAAACCTAAGTTCCTTAATCTTCCAATACAAGAATTCAACCGTAGTCTTGACAAGACTAACACAAAAACATATACAAGCTTTTCATGTATCTCCCATGGCAAGTTCTAGCTATAACAGCAAGGTCTTGCCCACTCAACAAGAAAACAAGTAATAAATAATATATGCATGGAAAAGGCTCAAATTCTCACCAAACAAGGGTTGTGCTACTGATCTTGACTACTTATTTGAAGTAAAACTTAGAAATTCTCAAACTTTGCATGCTTAACAGGTTAATTACAATCAAGCTCTTTCAAATTTCTCACAAACCCTAACATTGCATTCTGCATCTTTGTTATTGACTAAA
>CATIWQ010441536.1:0-13507 GCA_949673415.1 Euphorbia schlechtendalii
ATGATGCCAACTCACATGATCACTAGTGGGTGGAAGAAATAATGGGAAAAGATAAGAAAAGTTGACTAACCACTACACAAGTGGGAAGACTTTTGGATTGAAGGGAGTCCATTAAAAGTGGAGGACGTGAGCAGCAAAGGAGGGGAGCTCAGATTTTCCAACCAAGAAGGAAGAAAGCCAAAAGAAAAAAAACCAAAGAGAGAGCTCACCAAGGAAAAAAATTGAAAATCCGAAAACTTCGTGTTTTTCGAGTGTATTCAAGCCTAAATCTAAAGGAAGAAGGACTCCTACCTCCTCTCTTCCTCTCCTTACAAGCCATATCCCAGAAGCCTAGCGTTCTCACCAAGAGGAGATCTTTACTCTCCATTTTTGCCAAAAATCGCAAAACCAAGCCAAAGAAACAAGGAGGCCTTTCTGGGTACTTTCCTAGACCAAGCAAAGTGGATTCATGGCTACGGGGTAAGCCTCTGAGTTCCTAGAGTTTGTGCTTACATTTATATGCTTTCTTTTTTAAGTTTCATTTTCTTTTCCATTCTTTTCGGTTATTTCCCGTCTTCGCGAACCATTCTCTTTTCTGCAATTTTCAGTATGATTTCAAATCTGTTTGAGTGTTTTGATTAATAAACATATTCTACACATACTGAGCTTTCTGGAATGATAAAGGTCATCCAAATCGGTTAAGTATAGCAAAAGTTATGATCGTTTGAAGTTTCGGAATTTTGTTTTGTTGTTTGCTGTTGTTTTGTGTGTTTTCTACAGGTCTGGAATTGTGTATCGTTAACAATATCACCTAATGTCATTAATGATATTGCAATGCCGTTAACAACATAACCTAATACCATTAACGATATTGGCCCTGGCAGAATGCAGTTTTGCTTTGTTTTGCTCCGTTTCGAATCGTTTAAAGCCCGGAATGACCCGCTGAGACCATCCTGAGTTTGGAAATACATCATTAGGGGTAAAAAATCTCTAATTTATAATTATTTAGGATTTATATATGATTTATTAATGTATTAATATGTTAATTGAAGTTCGGAATAACAACGGAAGCGCTTCGGGCCATTCATATCGATATAGCCCTTCACAGGGAAGTCGATAACAGTATGAATGACATCGTTACTGTTGTTAACCCAAACAATGACTATATCATGCATGTTTGGCCTAGATTTATCTTTCTAAATGTTGTTTTAGGCCACCCCCACGAAAGGAATAAAAAGTGTTCCCCGATAACAATCCTCACCACTCTGCCATACGGTCATTTTCACTAATAAAATCGACCAACATACGTGTAAATAAAAATTAACCATTTTATATTTCAACAACTTTAAACCGATGACGTTTTAATTAGGCCACACGGGCCTCGCTTAAATCAAATCGAACATACGTGTCATATCTTGTGCTAACCTTTGTGGATGCAGGTTAGATGTATGCCTAGGGATTTATCTTCTTTCGGGTATTGCAAGTATTTTTACGGGAATTGTAATTAATAGATTAGGTGGGCGGTTGCATCACCCGAGCTTTGTAATTTATTAATTTACTTTTCCGCATTTACTTAATGCTTGATGTATGGATTTACTGCTTTCCGCATGAACGTTAAATCATGCATTTCAAACTCAAAATGACTTAAGTGCGAATATGCATAATTAAGAGAACACAGTTTTCTGTAGATGTAATATAATGTGATTCAATAAGAAATAAGCAACTTATCCCGAACTCGAATCTCTGTGTCTTGGTGGGTCATCCCCCGGACGTTAAGCCTCACAAGACTCTAATTCCTGGAAAGAGCTAATCCAGGCGGTGACTCCAAACTAAGAGATGATGGATTCGGGTTCGAACCGATCTGAATATACATTTTCGCCCTCTCTTCAAAACCTTTTCCCGGGTCCCCAACCCGGCGTGCATCTTTTTTTAAACACCCCGGTGGATCGCCCTCTCATCCCGCGTGCTCTCGGCCCACTGCTCCGTGTCATCCGCTCACAATACCAGATTCCTACTGTTTTAATTTCAATACCAGTTATATACCATTTATATACTAGTTTTCTACTGTTTTGATTCAATAGTTTTATCTTACATGTACTAATCACTTTCTAAGGCATTTTGATTAATATTCAAGATTAATTTGACATAATTTGTTCTTCATACCAATTTCCTACCACTTTCTTACTATTTTTGACATTTTTTGTTTTACATACCAGTTAGATACCAGATTCCTACTATTTTAATTTCAATACCAGTTTTATACCATTTACATACTAGTTTCCTACTATTTTGATTTAAGAGTTTTATCTTATATGTTCTAATCACTTTCTAAGGCATTTTAATTAATTTTCAAGATTAATTTGACATAATTTGTTCTTCATACAAGTTTCGTACCACTTTCTTACTAGTTTTGACATTTTGTGTTCTTCATACCAGTTACATACCAGTTAGATACAAAATTCCTACTGTTTTAATTTCAATACCAGTTTTATACCATTTACATACTAGTTTTCTACTGTTTTGTTTCAATAGTTTTATCTTACATGTTCTAATCACTTTCTAAGGCATTTTAATTAATTTTCAAGATTAATTTGACGTAATTTGTTCTTCATACCAGTTTCCTACCACTTTCTTACTAGTTTTGACATTTTTTGTTCTTTATACTAATTACATACTAGAATCCTACTGTTTTTTATTCAATACTTTATAGAATTCTTTTTTACATGTTCTAATCACTTTCTAATGCATTTTCATTACTTTTAAGATTATAGTTGTTTGTTTATTGCTATGGAGATAAATTTTTGACATGTATTTGTGTTACCTACTATATTTTCATAACAAAATTGACACAACTTGTTCTTCCTACCAGTTACATACCACTTATATACCAGTTTCTTACCAGATATCAAACAGTTGAAAAAATATTTTTGAAAAAGTATATAACAATGGATGACGTTTCGAAGATAAAAATGAGATGAACAAAAAACTCTACAGCATCATATCAAAAAAATGAACAGTTTGAGAGATAATGACGAAATAAGATAATAAAATTAAAAAACAAGCGTAGAAGGTAAGGGAGGTGAACACAGAAACTTTGGAGCGTATAGGAGGTAAATATGAAACTTAATTGATCAAATAAGTTAGGAACAAAACTTGGGATGAAATTATTCCTAACTTTCAACCCATTTATAAAATTTTTCCTTATTTTTTTGCTAACTTTTTAAACCTCGTAAAAATATTTTTACGAAACAGTCAAATCATCACAATATATGTTTTTTAAATTTATCGAAATTGTAAAACAGCTAAATGTTAAATATACTAATCTAACTAAATAAATTAAATACTAAAACTGCTAAACGTTAAATATACTAGTCCTTATAATTAGGAAATACAATTTAAATTACAAAATAATTTCAGTACCTATTTCCAAATTAAATTATTCTGAGTTGTGCTTCGAATGGACCGTCCGTTTATAAATGAGTCGCTGAGAAATGGTTGACCCTTCTAAGCCCTTGCGTTAAAATGGAAAAAATATTTATAATTTGTTTAGTGTTTGTGGTATGAAAAGATAACAGATTTTCGTTGAACTGGTAAACCAAAAATTGATTGGCAATATGCCAGCCAAAAGAGAGAAAAAGGTACGTATGAATTATAAAATAGAAGTAAGATTGCCCGCTGTTGTAGCTTGAAGTGAATATTTACCGTTCAAAAACGAAAAGAGAAAAAAGCACCAACAATTCTTTTGGTTGAGCATTGACGTTGTTCTTTTTCACATCTTCTCCATTTTTCTCTCTCTGTACATCTAAAATCGGGAATAGTGGGTCGTCGTCTAAGTAATCTCATTGTTGTTTCGCCACATCCATATGCCTATAGAAGAGACATGTATGAACCCCACCTACTCCGATTGCTATGGTTGTTGATATGGTGCTGCGTTTTAATGGTTGTGTTTGTGGATGGATCTGATGATGGAGAGAATACAGGGGTTGTGTTCGAAATGATCCACCGACATTCACCGTCCTTGAAGTCACAAAGTGATTTTTTCGGACCACCAAAGAGCAGAATCGATCGAACAAGACAATTGCTAGAGAGCGATAACAGGAGGAGACAGATGATTTCATCACACTGGAAAAAATTAAAGATGAAGCAGCTGACAGCGTGGTTTCCATTACATTCAGGTTCAGATTTTGGACAAGGGCAGTACTTTGTATCTCTTCGTGTTGGAAGTCCTCATCCCCAAAAGATTGTTTTGGTAACAGATACAGGGAGTGATCTGACATGGATGAATTGCGAATACGCCTGCAAAGATTGTCCCAAATCAAACCCTCATCCTGGTAGGATATTTCAGGCTTCGGAATCTTCTTCCTTCAAGATAATTACATGCTCTTCCGATTTATGCAAGGTTGAGCTCGCAGATTTCTTCTCTTTAAACAAGTGTCCTTCCCTTGATGCACCATGCCTCTTTGATTACAGGTATTTAAAAAGTACGTAGATCAGTTAATTTAATCGTTTGTATGCTACTTATTCAGTGATTGATATCATTGACTAACATTCTTATAGATATTTGAGCGGTCAACAAGCTATTGGGGTGTTTGCGAATGAGACCCTAACAGTTGGACTCCATAATGATCGCCACAAGATAAGAATGCATGATGTGCTAATTGGATGCACCAAAGCATATAATAACAGCGACGAAGGTTTTCCAGATGGAGTGATGGGGTTGGGTTACAGAAACCATTCTTTAGCCTTAAGATTGGCAGAATTGTTTGGGAACAAGTTCTCGTATTGCTTGGTAGATCACTTGAGCTCAAGTAACCTGAAGAACTACCTTAGTTTTGGAGATATTTCACTTATAGACAAACCTTCAATGGTGTTCACAAGGCTACTAGTGGGTTACATTAGTTCCTTTTATGCAGTAAATGTATCTGGCATTTCAGTGGGAAATAAAATGCTCAACATCCCTTCAGAGATATGGGACGTGCAAGGTGAAGGAGGAATGATCATTGATTCTGGCACCAGCTTGACATTGCTCTCAGGAGCTGCATATGATGAAGTAAGGGAAGCATTTAGACCTAGCTTGTCCATATTTGAAAAAGTTCCACCTACTTACAATCTGCCAGAGTTTGAGTTTTGCTTTGGTATCGAGGGATACCAAAATTCCTTAGTTCCAAACTTGGCAATCCATTTTGGGGATGGGACTACTTTTGAACCACCAACTTCTAATTATATCATCGACGTGGCAGATGGTGTCAAATGTCTTGGAATATCACGCATAGATTGGCCAGGCACCTCCGTTTTAGGTAACATTATACAACAAAATCATTTTTGGGAATTCAATATGGGAGAAGGTAAACTGGGTTTTGGTCGTTCTTCCTGTATATTGTCGGAACCTTCCAAACCTAAGCTAATTTTATCGGCTTCCACTGATAAATCTACACATTAACTTGCCTTTTCTTATCTCCTTTCAATATGTCACGTATCCCGAGTAAATATATCTTTAAATATGTACAGTTTGTCTCTTCTAATTATAATCACGAGCTTATTATATATTTGATCAATCAAATTTCTTTAATTCTCTCTCTCTTTTAAAAAAAAAAAAAAAACACACGCACGCACATAATAAATTTGATAAAATACGATTAGTAAAAATGAAATATCCAAATTAGGTTGACATCATTCGCAAAGATCTCAAATTAAAAGGACATGAAAAATACATCAACTAAATTTAATTTATCAAATTTTAACAGTTTTTTTATCCATTATTATTCATGAACTTATATTTGTAATCTCATTATAATACACATAACCTATTACAAGATATCATAGCTAACATTTTTTCTTTTTAATGTTAAATTATGAGGGTTAGGGACTTTTGTTTTTCAAAAAAAATTATGAGGGTTAAGGTTAGGGTCATGGTCAGGTTTGAATTTATATTCGGGTGGAGTATGCTGAAATTTTTTCTTTATAATTTATTGTTATCACAATGAGATAATTTTAAAAAAACAACATTACTAAGAATTTAGCAATTATAAAATAGTTGATGTATGTTATTGTCACGACTTTTTGATGTTATGGATTTTAGAAAATAATTTGGTATATTTTTTTGCTTTTTTCATCGGATAACTTATAATTTTCCTGTATGAATGAGCTTTTTGGCACCTAAATAACTATTAGCCGCAAATTTTATTTCCTATCAAACTATAATATATTTTGTTAATCCTAATATTTCTCGTAAAGAAAATAAACAGATAACAATACATAAATTAATTGATTAATGTTAATGCATGAGAGCAGTAGAATCTGGAAGAGCTATATTAGAGTAATATCGCAATTGAAATCTCACAAAATTTTTGCCAATGCAATTTTAAACTATTGTCAACTGGTTGATGGTGCCAAAGATTATGCGCCAAGATTGGTCAACGAAAGTGGTATCACGCGTCAATCTTTGTGAAACTACTGCTCCGCAATCTCCTCCTTCATATGATTGATAATTCTTACAAAACAAGGGGTTGTTATCGGAGACTAGCTGTGTGATAGAAGTAACATCTCTGATTCTTAAGTTAGCTCTGTATTAAGAGAAAAGGCAGAGAGTTTTTAGTGTTAAGAATAATATACCTTTGAAGGTTATCCAAGGGGGCCTTTATATAAATTTAGAGGACTTCTAAGTCGGTTGGGAGAGGAGGTTGTATCCCAAATAGGACTTTCGCCTAAACAAATGATAGGATAGAATTTGATCTCAAATAAGGAGTGTCTTGATTAGGACAAATATGCTTTTCTTATGACGAAAACATTGGAGATAGAATCTATGTTGGATTATATTCTTAGTAGACACAGGCGGTCTAGGCGCTTTCCTCGAGCCGATTAACCAACCGTTAGGCCCTATCCTCTTGTTGTGATAAGTTTGACTTAGTCTTTTTATGCACTGAGACATCTTTATCCACCTGGATTATCGGGCGTTTGATATATACGCGTCTAGTGATATTTTACTAAGTTATTAGAAGTTCCCCCACAAGTGATGTGAAATTACTTTAAGAATTCAACCATCCTAATTCGCTTGAATTGAGGCGGTCCTTCTATCATATGAAAGGATGGAAAGCGTTTAGGACACGTTTCAATTTTTGAGCGCGTGCTTTGAGCGCCAGTCATGTAATGATTATTTTATTTCGAAATTTGAATGAAAGGTTGCGATATAGCCACATATCCTGCAGTGAAGAACCGTCTCTTCATTTCTTCAATAAGATCCCTTATCAGAACTAGTTATAATTGTTATGTATTAAATGTACTTATTAATAGATTAGTTGAAAGTATAAGGACTAAAGTTGTAAATAGGCTAAATATGGTTATTAGCCATTGTATAAAAGAGGATTATGCCTCTTCATATGTTCATTACCTCTGTAAAGCTCTGAACATTTCTTCTTCTTCTTTAATGAATACATTTTTACTTTTCTCTCTATCTCTTTCTCTCTTAGCTTTGTTCTTGATTCATCTTCATCAAGTTTACATGGTATCAGAGCATTTTTAGCTTCCACGATTATTTTCTATTTCTCTGTTTTCTCTTCTTTTCTTTTCTTCTGGAATTTTCTTTGAAACTTTGTTGTCATGGTAAGAAATCAGCCTCGTATAGATGAAAATAGCCCTTATTTTCATCATTCCGGTGAAAATCAGTCGTTAGTTTTGATTTCCCCCTTACTTGACAGGGGAAATTATCATCTCTGGGCAAGAAACATGAAAATGGCCCTAATGTCGAAGAATAAGCTGGAATTTATTGACGGGACTATTCAGAAGCCTACTGTAGGAGATCCAATGTTCAGTTTGTGACATCGTTGTAACAACATGGTTCTTTCTTGGCTTATTCATTCGTTGACACAATCAGTAGCGCAATCGGGAGTAATTTTTGACACCGCTCAGCTTTTGTGGGAAAATCTAAAAGAAAGATTCACGCAATCGGATGTATATCGTATTACAGACTTGTAAATAGAAATTTTTACCATTTCTCAAGGTAACAAATCTGTACAGATTTCTTTACTTCTCTTCAAATGTTATGGGATGACTTTTGTAGTCCGAATGTTATGCCTGGTTATACTTGTGAAGGATGCTTTTGCAATGTAGGATAAGCTAGTAGAATCAAGCAGGAAGTAAACTTAGTCATTTATTTCTTGAAAGGTTTAAACGGGTCTTTTTCGAATATTAAGTCACAAATCATGGCCATGGAACCACTTCCCTCGATGAACAAAGTATTTTCTTTAATACTTCAATTTGAGAGAGAATTTACTGCTATAGATAAAGAAGTTAGTATTCAAGAAGTAGCTTTGATGGTTATAAAAGACTTTAATTCTGGTTTTAGAGGGGGAGGAAATCGAGTTCATGGGAATTATCAACAAAGTGGGAACAATTTTGGTTTTCATGGAAATTTTAAAAGACAATAGAATTTTCATGGAGAAAAGAAAGGTCTATGTTCTTATTGTAATGGAAATCACTTGGTGGTGAATTGTTGGAAAAAGAATGGGTATCCTCTTAATTTCAAATCAAGATTTAGTAAGGTAAATGTTGTTGCTGGTATTGAAGAAGCAATGGATCTAGACAATATAAATCAGGATAGTTATGAGGAAATGCAGTCACAAAGTTTAGGTGGTAATAGTTTTTGTCAACCTAGTGTTTTTCAACCAAATGGCTCTAATGGTTATGGTTCTTGTTCAAAAAGGCAGAATCAATATCTTGCTAATTCTTCCAATGCACCAAGCTACTCTCAGGGAAATTTTCAGTCAAGCATGCAGTCAAGTTTAAACATGTTAACTCCTAAACAAGTGTTTGCCACTTTTCTACTGATAAGTTTAATAACTTAATGGTTCCAAGAACTTGTTCGTGAAACTTGGCTATACTCGTTTAGTAAGGCTTATCCTCAATAATAATGCCAAAAATTTGTTCACGAAAAATGTAGGTGTTGTCAATACCCCTTATCACATAGAAAAATGATGATAACTACAAGTATACAGTTGCGATGTAGTTTTAAAAGATATTGAACCCACAAGGAAGGAACTAGGTCCAAAGATCAACAAGGAAAGACAAAGTAAAATAAAATAGAAATAAAAATAGTTTTGAGATTTTTGGATAGTAAGATTAGAATGAAAAGTTAAGTAAATATAGATGTGATAGATAAGAGACTCTAAATACATAGATTTTCACTAAGAACAAGTATAGCAGAGAAAACATGCAAGATCAACGAAGATGGTATGACGCACTAGACTAATCTAACAAACCCGGTTCAACACACTCAGATGTTCAATGATTCGTCGCAGAGAAACACATGAAATAACTTTTCTAATCCTAGCGCAAACGAGATAAGACTATTATATAAACCTGGACAACGTCAATACTATGCTTAGTACGGGTTGCTCTCACATAGCCACATTTAGCAAGTTACCATTCCAAAAATGTTGGCTCACTAAACAACGTTATATCACAGATCCAGTGATTATACACAATATTGTTAACCCCGAAATTACTCTTAAAATTAACGCCAACGCATATAACTTGATTAACATAAAAGAATTAGCACAAAATACGCATTATGACACATAGACATATCATAAACTTCGAAATAGAAAGTATAAGTAGAAAGCAAAGCAAAGTTGTAAGGTATGCAAGTGAAAGCTAAAGTTGATCAAACCATATCCACTCTTTAATGGGAGTTGTCAATTCCCACAATTCCAGTGTCTTCTTTGAATTCGGTGTCGGCCCTACAGAACCTCCGCTAGGATGCTATTCTTTGCGAATATCGAACAAATGAATATTGAAAAATTAAAAATTTTTGGATAAGTGATTTGCAAGTACACTTATATAACAATCACTCGAGAATATTGAGAAATATAGTGATCGAAACAAGGATTCGAATCACTTAAACATTTTCTCGCTAACACTTAAGAATATAGCGACTCTATTTACACACACACACTATATCTCCTCTCACTTTTTACACTCTATGCCACACTAATCCACTGCACTTCTTGAATGCACAAAATTGAAGAGGATTGGAACCCTATTTATAGAGTTTGAAGGGTTACGTCTATCCAAATGAAGGGTTGAGTCCATTGGTGAAAGATTGCATCTCTTCATTGTGATTTGTTGAGAAGCTTTGATATAATCCACAATGGATAAGCACCTATTCATGATTGGTTGACTCCTGATAGGCATCTGTTCGTTGGTAGTTAATGGTGGTTAATCATGCTTATTTGGCGGTTGTTAGTTAAAAAGATAATACCAGAAAACCATCCATGTCACGACTGCGATATACATGTCATGACTGTGAATCTTTTATTGGCAATCTTCTATTTCTGAAGTAAACAAGTCACGATCGTGAATGATTGTCGCGACCGTGAATTGATTTTTACTCAGAATTCTTCTTATAACTTCATCGATCTTCGGAAGCTTCTATCCTAAGCCAAATCTTTAAGTTCCAAGCATCTTTTTGCACCTTTTTCACTCTTTTTTCATAAAATTCCGCTTTAGCTCATTTTACTCCCAAGATTTACCTAGTATCTGCATTTGCGTAAAAAACAACTACATACCATGTGAAATCTTTTATATGAAGTATAAAAATGACTAAAACTACAATGTTTATTGTATAAAATTAATGTGATAATAAGTGTAATTACACACTTATCAATATTCCCATTCAAGAGATCTTCGGATAATCGAAAATTGTGTAATTCAAGGATAAAACACACGAGCTGGTGCAAAATCCGTTGCTCACACCATGAATATTCGGTCAGCTGCGCGTGTTAGGGTGACCTGCGAGGTTATTCTCATGGTTACTCAAGGGAAGCCCTAGCTGGCTTCCCTTGTTATGCCATAAGCGCCGCCATGGGCAACACTTGCATGCTTGTAGCCCGCTAGGGCATGGGCTTGCCCCATGCTCTAGTGGCATGAAAGCTTTTCAGCTCAGGTTGTAGCCGTGTGGGCCCCACTTTGAACAACCCATGATTGTTTTGGTGCCTACTCGCAACCGGAAGAATTCCCTTACTCGCTCTGTGTATTTTTCCCTATTTCCCCTTTATTCTTTTTAATTATCAATTCTGTTCGACCAATTAATAATTCTTTTAATGGATTCGACAACTTATATTTTCAACATAGACCCAGTCTATTGGTTACTTACTTAGTCCGATAAAGACCCAAAGTGTGTGACCTCATAGGATCCCAAAGTGTAGAGCCGCTAGAGGTTAACCCAAATTGGCCTCTCATCTGGGAACCTTTAGGCTTAGTGTTCCAGACCGATATGGAACCCAATAGCTCTAGAAGATCAAATGGGCTTTCTAACAAAGGCGTATGATCCCTTGATACTTGGAACATCACGTGCCTGTGACTTGATCCTGTCCTTCAGTAGTAACCGATACAATACACTCCTTCTATTAAGTTAAGTACCATCCAGTTTATTGAGCTCAGATTAAGTTTTAGCTCATGTAATAGCCGTAGATATCTTGGAATTAAACTTGTTCATGAAGAACACCATTCAACCATTACGTATCAAGATTGACTAGAAACCCATTCTATCAATCTTATACTCTGATAAGAGTTTTATGCATGTGTTACTTCAATAAGGGGCCCTAAGGTACATCTCCCATTATATCACTATATTAGGAGTGATGGATCCCATCTTGATTACACAGCATACCAACATGTGATCATCGCTACACCCGTGTCATCCTAATCCCCAGGGTATGAATAAGTATGACCCAAAGTATAGTAACTCCTACATAAGGTAACTGGTATCTCAGGTTTGAGGATAGTTCTAGTGCTACTGCTATAAGACATGACATAAACATATGGATATAGTTATTTCCGAGTGTCAATCTTATTGCTGTCTCCAATGTCTTACCTGAATTCATTCATGTGGTAACTCAAGGTACCACATTCAGCTCATGAGATCGGTTGCTTGGATCTAATCGAAGGAGTAAGCCTACACATGCTAGTTTGTCCATTCCATTGATATCCAGTCTCAATGAAACTATGACTATGGATATTTAGACTATTCATAGTAACACGTATGTGCAGTTCTCACACCACATAGCTCCCACTATGTCCACACACTTTTAAGCTATGAAGTAGTCATGGACTTTGTCTGATCATTACGCAGATACATATTAAATATTATACATATATGATACCAGCGAGATACATTAATAAATAGAAAAGCACTAATAGGCAATAAAGATGCCTTAATTATTATTAATAATAATTCAAAATCATTTTTACATTATAACTAATAAAGATATATCACCCTAATTTCCTCTAGGGCATACATCATGTCTAACATTAAGTTGTTAAATTAAAACTCATAGACATAGTTGCAAGAACTTAAACATGGACCTTGTTTGTTTTACATGCTATGTGGAGTTTTGGCATAATGGAATGATTATGATATACTAGTCTTGAGCATATTCCCTTAAATTTAATAATTCCAAATAGCCTGGAATTATTATAATCATAATCATATCCATCGTATAAGACCTAGACTAGGGTGAGACTAAATGCACCAATAAAATCCCTACAACAATATTAAAGTGGTAAATTGTCTTCCCATCGTAAGTCATGCTGCGAACCTTGTTAATTGATGTAAGGACAAGTACAACATTCTTTCCCTTGACATGTGTTTGGTCATGAGACTAGATGGGGTTATTGCCTTAAAAAAATGGGTTAGTTGTCCATGTTAGTGGAGCTAATGCTAGATTCAATTCATATTTGAGGAGACATACAATCAGGTACCACATCTCGAGAAAGAGAACTCAAATGGACTAACAATTGCATGGAATGAAAATGGACACGTTCCAACTGTGAGCACGGGATTTTGTATCAGCTCGCGCGTCCAATATATATATATATAAATATAATATAATATAATATAATATATAGTATTTTAATATTTTAAATTAATTAAATTAAAATCAAAATTATCAGGATGGACCAAAGAAATCCCATAAAAAAAATTTGGCGAGACCTTGCCAAACTTTCTTGCTTTTTTTGGATTTTCCGGGATTTTCTATAAATATTCGGATCTTTTTGAATTGAAGGGGGCTCAAAGATTCAGAGAAAATTCTCTTCTTCAGATAAAAAAACACAGACAAATACTACAAATATTTTCTTTTCTTCTAATATTTTCTTGGATCCAAAACACATTTGGATACCAAATTTCTTCATCTTAAAATCAAATTTCTTCATCTTTTTTTTTCTTCAAATATCCTCAGATATTCTCGGGTCTAAAATAAATTTAGAACCTGAGTCTGATTATCATTTGGATAAATAAACACTTATTTTTTCACATTAAACTACAATTAAATCAAAATGAACAAGGAACGCTCCCGGGGATCGAACGGATACACCGAAGTGCATTCATACTGCAAGGGTAAGCCTTTGAGTTCCTAGAACTGCGAATTCCGAGCTCATCATATGCTTTATCTCTTTCTAATTTTTTTGTTTGTGAACCTAGGAATTATTTTATTTATTATTGTAAATGCTGTAATAATTCTCTTCATCTTAA
>CATIWQ010441588.1:0-22461 GCA_949673415.1 Euphorbia schlechtendalii
AGAATCTGGTAGGTAACTAGTATTTAAGTTGTATTAGCTTGTAGTTTTTTGCATTTTGTTAAAAATCTGGTATCTAACTGGTATTTAGCTTGTAATTTTCTGCATCTTGTTAGAATCTAGTAGGTAACTGGTATCTAACTAGTATGAAGAACAAATTGTGTTAAATTAATCTTGAAAAGTGATGAAAATGCATTAGAAAGCTATCTAAACATGTAAGATAATTAATTACACCTAATCAGCTGATTTAAGTTCAGAAATACTTTGAAGAGCAGGCTTCCCAAGACCAATGAGAGTGATACAAATCAGATTAGTACATAAATTTACAATTACATATAGCGTAATGAAATCCTCAAATCAATTACAACACAAAAATTGCATAATCCTTTTGCAAATTAACAATAACAACAAACACAAAGAGACAAAACGAATTCTATCAGCAACAACAGGATTTCAACTCCATGGATCCTCATTCTCAATTGAAAAAAAAAACTGGTCAAAAGCTAGAAAATTGAAATTGTGCAGAGAATTTAAGAATTGCAAAGAGTAGAAACTTGAAGAAACTTCGATCTAAAGAAAATCGAGGATAATCGAAACAAGGAAGAGAGATTTTGATGAAGAGAAACGCGCGATGTAAAAGGAGGAAGCGACGGAAGCTTGATAAAACAGTGTATATATAGAACGTATAGAGTGAAAATTGAAACTTAAAATTGCTTATAGAAAGCAAATGATAAGTTGGAATGTATTTTTGTAAATAAATTTCACATACCCTACATTTTTTACAATTTCCCTAGTTAATATCTATGTAATTTATATCTGCAAAATGACTATAATACAATACTTTCATTATATGTCTAAAAAAAATATTTTCATGATATTTCCAAAACTATAAAGTGTAAGTCTTCTACAAGAACTATTAAATTTATATCTATACTGTTTATATGTATTGTTCTAAACTAGGGATGGCAACGGATCTCGGACCTGGGATCCGGACCCGTTTTTTAGGGTCCAGGTCTCGATTTTATGGACCCGTCGGACCCGGGTCCGGGTCCAGGAAACGGGTCCGGGTCCGGGTAATGAAACCCGGATCCGGACCCGGATCCGTATTTAAATATTAATTGTATTTTTTTATTTATTATTTACCCCGAAAATATTGGATAATTAATATTTTTTGATATCCACGTAAATCCAATTGCATGAACATAATTAAATGAGCATGTAAACTATTTAAAATAAGGTGAAATGTACAAGTATGGAAGCTAAAACTAAGAATTTGATGTTAATTACATAGACCCGTTTTGGACCCGGATCCGTGGGATCCGTCGAATCCGGATCTGGATCCGTAAATTATGGACCCGCGGGATCCGGGTCGGATCCGGGTCCAATATATGAAAACGGATCCGGGCCGGGCCCGGATCCGGCCCGTTGCCATCCTTAGAGGGGGGAAATTATATTAAGAATCACGTTCAAATGACCAGATCCTTGCATGTTTGTCATATGTCTCAAAAATGAATATAATAATAGAAAAGTAAAAAATAAATTCATTTTTGGAACACATGGTAAGCATGCAAGGATCCGATCTTTTAAAACTGATGGGTAAACTTCAAAAACGTATTTTGTGATTTAAGCCGTTTTCAAAAAGGGTCCTGTGTTATACGGATCTTAAAATGGGGCTTGTGAAATAGTACTATTATCAACTAACGGATTTTTAGTTGATCCTGTAAAAAATGATGACGTGGCCAAGGGTAGGATCGGAAACTCACTTTTGGGGCACTATAAAAGCCAAAATTTCATAAACACATTTAAAGCTTCAAACTTTCTCCCCTTCGTTTTCTCCAACAAATCTCCTGCTCAATTCTTAGACATATTTACTTCGATTTAACACTAGACAACATCAGTTTCTTCTACCAAGTTGGCTACTTCAAGTAATTACTCAAAATCCTACGCATTCTCCCGTAATATACTTCTCCTTTCTTATCAGGTGGTGGTTCGAACTTTGGGTGCTGAAGTTTTTTTATCAGGGCATCTGAAGAAGGCCGAAAAAGAAGGTAAAAGCATTCACCATATTGTGCCTTGTTTAGTTTTGATTTTCGTTTTCATTTTCAGTTAGGATTTGAGTTAAAATGACGACATTTGGAGAAAAAAAATGAAAAAAATGGTTGTTACAGAGAGGAAATGTGCTTATTTGAGAGGTATTGAAGTTGTTTTGTGATTATTAAAAGTATAAACTTTCATTGTCACCAATTAGGGTTTTTATTCTAAGATTTAATTTTTTTCTTATAACTTAAGTGTTAGTAATGCAATTGACATGTGCATTAGTTGGAGAATTCATTGAATGTTTGCCTTGACACTTAAAAAAAGGTTGTTGACAGAATCGTATGAGGTTTACTGTTATAGTAGGTTTTAGAGCTTAAAATAGGAAAGGCAATGGTAGGCTTCACATTTTAAAAATGGTTTAGGACAGACTTGTCGGGTTACACTTTGCATTTAAAGTTATAGGGGTAAAATGTTAATATGGTATACACTTTGAATGGCTGGTTTACAGTTATAAAGCTTATAACTGGTTTAAAGTTTACGATCAGTGTACAATTTTAATTGGTTTACAATATATAATGGGAAAAGAAATGTGCTTAAATATGTTGGTTTGTACGACAGACGAGCTAAGTTTATAGTTTGGATTCATCATAGTGGCTACTGGTCTCATGATTGGGATAATGAGGATAACAAGATGGAATATATTGGTTGTGAAGTGATAAAATCCACTCCTGACATAGACTTGTTTGGGGTATTTTATTTGAAAGATCTTGCTCTTGATCTTGGATATAATCATGGATGAAGAATGTGGCATAAAATTAAAGCAATGACAGGGGCATGGGTTTATGAAGAGATCATATTAGACTCAGCATTGACAGAATTGTTAGATTTTCATAAAAATGAAAGTGAGCATCATGTGTATTTTGTTGAGAATGAGCCTCCATTGCAAGCCATTCTGCTTGATGTATAGAAGAGAATAGAAGAATGCAGAAATGTGAATGTGAATTTTGAAGATGATATTGAAAAGGATGCTGAGGAGGATATTGAGGAGGATGTTGAAGAGGATGATGAAGAGGACATTGAAGTTGAAAAGGACACTAGCTTTGCACATGGTGGAATTCCAAGCAGTGATTAGGATATTAGCTTTAGAGATGGGTTTGGTGTTCACTCGGCTGATGAGGTATTTAGTGTTAGCAGTGATGGGGATATTGACTGGTCTGATTTGGAGGTAGAGTCAAATGGTGAAGAACTTTCTGAGTCATTTGAACTTGAAAATGTGAATGTGGAAGATTTAGGCAATGAAGGGGTAGGAGCAGATTTAGATGATGAAGACATGAATGAGTTCAATGAACCAGGCATTGGCATGGAGAATGAGTTACACAGTCCTCAAGGCTCAGATGATGAAGGCCATTCAAGATCCATTCACTATAATGAGTTCATTGATGAGTTATGCACTGGAATGTTGTTCACTAAGCCAGAACAATATAAAATTGCTTTGAGAAGATGGGCAATTGAAAGAGGGACATCTCGTGTGTTCACAAAAAATTGCAGGAAAGTGATATGTGTTGAGTGCAAGGAAAAGTGTGGATTCAGAATTCGTGCATCTCAACTTCAAAGCACAAGTACATTTCAGATTAAGACATTCAATGCCACTCACACTTGTGCTAGGTCAATGACTAATCATCTTGTAAATTCAATATTTTTATCCAAAAAGTATCTAAATGATTTGAGAGATAATTCTAAGTGGGAAGTGGATGCTATGATCAATAAAGTGAGGAGGGATCTAGGTGTTGAGATTTATCCTATAAAATGTTATAGAGTTAAAGAAAGAGCAGCCAAGTTTGTACAAGGTGAAGTCACTGCACAATATCATAGGTTGTGGGATTATGGACAAACTATAATGACAACCAATCCTGGAAGTTGGGTTAAACTTAACACCGAGTTACAACTTATTCATCAAACTGGATCTGTACCGAGGGAAAAACTGATATTTCAGTACATGTATGTTAGGCTAGCACCACAAAAGCAAGGATATGCCATTGGAATTAGGCTATTTGTGTGCCTTGATGGATGCCATCTGAAAACTAATCTAGGAGGCAATTATTATGTACTATTGTAAAGGATGGCAATGAGAATTTATTTCCCATTGCCTTGGCATGTGTGGACTCAGAATGCAAGGCTTCCTGGAAGTGTTTCATGGAACTATTATTTGTAGACTATGGGAGTCCAAATGAAACTGTTTGGGTCTTCATGTCAGATCAACAGAAGGTATACTTAACTGTTACTCAATTCTAACTTTTTTAAAGTGAAATTGATAACTGTGATGAATTTGTGAGGTTTTAAAAAGAAATTTATAATTGTGAAAGATTTGTGACTTTTTCAAGCTTTTGATAACTTCTGTAATTTGAGCCAACTTAAATCTGAAATGCAAGGATTAGTAGAGGCCCTAAAAGAATTAGAACCCTAAATAGAACATAGGTTTTGTGTTAAGCACATGTTTGAGAATTTCAAGAAGTTGTTTAAAGGTGAAGTGTATAGTAACCATTTATGGGGAGCTGCAACAGCTGGAACTAAGAAGTTATTTTTGTCAAAAATGAAGTTGCTGGAAGAGTTTGACAAAAATGCTTATACATGGGTGATGAAACACAATCCAACCACATGGGCCAGATGCCACTTTTCAACAAATACAAAGTGTGCAAATGTTCAAAATAACACTTGTGAATCATTCAACCAATGGATCATAAAAGCTAGGGATATGCCAATTTTATCAATGTTTGAGTACATTAGGAAGAAGCTTATGAAAAGGTATGTGAAGCTGATAGGAATGACAAGATACTAGGGCAATATTTATCCTCGCATTCAAGATCAGTTAGAGAAGAACAAGGCATATAGTAGGAACTGCTTTTGAAATCCTGCAGAAGACAAGTGTTACGAGGTGATGTGTGGGAACAACCAAGTGTCAGTAGATATTTCTGCACAAACTTGCACTTGCAGGATGTGGCAACTCACTGGAATTCCTTGCAAACATGGTGTTGCTGCTATTAATGCTAATAGGGAAAAAGCAGAGAAGTATGTTAACGAATACTTCTTCAAGTCAATCTTCCTTGCAGTTTACAGCCACATGTACAATTCCTTCAAATGTATCAACTATGAATGTGTATTATTATATAATGGTTCATAATGATTTGTATGTGGCCACAGGTACAAGCTAGTGCCATCTCAAGAAGAGTGGGAAAGGATTGAACATGCTGACATCCATCATTGGATAGTGAAGAAACCACCAGGAAGGCCTAAGAAGAAGAGAGTTAGAGGTCCTGATGAATCCAAAAATCCTTTTAAAAGTTCAAGGGCTGGAGGCATTGTATTGTGTGGCAAGTGTAAAAAACCAAGACATAATGCAAGAAGATGCAGTGCTAATATTACTGGAGAGATAGCATGGCAGACTAGAAAGAGAAAGGAAGTTGAAAAGATGGCAGCTCAAAGTTACAATGCAGCAGGAACAAAGGTAATTTCCATGTTTTTTTACTTTTCATTTTGGTATAAAATGCTTAGTTGTTATGATTTTGGTTTGAAATTGCATGTGGATATGATTTTGGTGCAAAGTGGCATGTGAAACTCAGTTTTAGGTATAAAATGACATTAGGACTCAGTTTTGGCATGAAATGGTTTAAACTCAGTTTTAGTATTTTTACTGGTATTTGAACTTAGTTTTGGCATGAAATGGTTTGATCTCAATTTTGGTTTTTTTTTTCTAGTATTTGAACTCAGTTTTGACATGAAATGGTTTGAACTCAGTTTTGGTATTTTTATTAGTATTTGAACTCAGTTTTGATATTTTAACTGGTATTTTAACTTAGTTTTGGTTTTTAACTAGTATATTTTAACTCAGTTTTTGTATTTTTCTGGTATTTGAACTCAGTTTTAGTATTTTAACTGGTATTTGAACTCAGTTTTGGTATTTTAACTGGTATTTGAACTCAATTTTGGTATTTTTACAGGTATTTGAACTCAGTTTTGGTATTTTAACTGGTATTTGAACTCAGATTTAGTATTTTAACTGGAATTTGAACTCAATTTTGGTATTTTAACTGGTATTTGAACTCAATTTTGGTATTTTAACTGGTAGTTGAACTTAGCTTTAGTATTTTAACTGGTATTTGAACTCAGTTTTGTTAAAAAATGCTTTTTTAGCTCAGTTTTGGTATAACATGGTTTTTTAACTCAGTTTTGGAATTTTAACTCTGCAGCACAATTTTCCAAATTCCACAAGATCTAGAAAACCCAATGCTACTGACCTTGCAAGTACATCTGCAACTACAAATGAAACTGCATCAAGGCCTCCTACACTAAAGCCTCCTACATCAAAGCCTACAACTAGATCTGCTTCTGTAACTGCAACAAGGCCTCCCATAGCTCCACCTAGTTCAAATTATGCAGCTGAAACTATCTCTACTACTGCCAAAAGAAAATGCGTGCCTGTTGGTTTGGGATCCTCTTCTGCTACTTATAGGAATCCCAAAAGGGTAACTAATTTGGAAGAAATGGCAATGAGGATGGGCAACCTCAAGGGGAAGTCTACAAAGTAGTTTCAACTTATATTCTGGTTTTTGACACTTATGTGTGAATGATATAACATTTCCATGAGTTGGTTATCATTATTTTGGTTTTGTGCCTGTGTATGCTATAACTATGTCATTTATGTTTTAGCTTTAGGCATGTAATTTATTTTGACAAATGTAAATGCTTTGACAATGCCAACCATATTTTGGCTTTAAGGGTACAATTTTTTGGTGGTTCAAAGGTATAACAGTGCCATTTGTGTTATGGCATTAGGAATTATAGGTATTTTTGTTCTAAAGGTATAGCTGTAGGTATTTTGAGTTCTAACTAGTTTGAAATGCCAACTGTATTTTGGCTTTAGGGATGTTTCTTTTGGACGGCTGTAAATTGCTAACATATTGACATTTTGTCTATCAATTCATATTTATCAATTGAAACTTGTGTATCTACTGAATATATTTGTCAGTACTTTTGCTGTTTTTTTTGCTGTCATTAAGTTCCTCTCTACTGTCATCAAATTCAACTAACAGTTTTCCAACAATTTCATGTTTCCCAACTCAACTTACTGCCAACAAATTCAACTTAACTTAATCAACAAATTCAAATTAAGCAAATCCATAAATTTCAATTTTAGATTCCATTACCAATTCACAGTGTTTCAAACTTACAATTCAGCATATTACAATTTCGAATCACAAACATAATAGCCTAAATCCTTACTAATCTACTGTTAAACATGTATAATAACACAAAAATCAAAATTATGCTAACAATGACTGCTTTTTTCTTCTGCTCTCTTTCAACTTGTAACTCAGCCCTCATTTTCACAATTTTGTACTCTTTCTTATTGACAAAATCCCTCACCCTGCTTAACTCCACCTCCAAAGTCTTCACCCTCTCTTCACTCGAACTTAACTCTGCTTTACAGACCTTCAATTTTTGAGCCATTTGATTCAAAATCTTGTTTCCCCTTTCACCAAAAGGCAGGACATACCATTCGAAGAAATTACAGGCCCCATTTTCACCAAATCTTCCACATCCAAAAAACCTGCACCCCATATTATCACTTGTCCAAGCCGTTTTCAGTGAAGAATGAAGACCACAGTAGCATCGAACTCCCCATTCTTTGCCGTTGACAGATTGAGATGAAGAAGAACTCATCATTAGGGTTTTGCGATTTCTGTCAATTTCAGAGATTCCAAACTTCAAAGACGAACGAAACTGCTAATAGATGAATACCCCTACTTTAATTTGAGAAAAACATCAAAGATTGAGAAGATTTTGATCAAAGATAGGGCTACAGTATCAGTTCGAAGAGAGAAGAAGAGATTTGGGAAGTGTCTGTGAAATTTTAGCTTTTATAGTGCCCCCCAAAAGCGAGTTTCCGATCCTACCCCTGGCCATGTCATCATTTTTTACGGGGTCAACTAAAAATCGGTTATTTGATAACGGTACTATTTCACAAACCCCCTTTTGAAACCCGAAATAACACAAGATCTTTTTGAAAACCACTTAAACCACATGGTACTTTTTTGAAGTTATCCTTAATATAATTTCCCAGCAAGAGGTACTAGTAATATTGAGTGAAATACGGGGAGTGGTCAACAATTTGTGTAAGACAGTGAGGATGGAAAGAATCAAAGCCGTCCAGGTGTACAGAAGAAAATGTTAAGCCGTAAATTAGTACTTGAAAAACGAGGTAAACTTGATTTGATTGGGTGAAGTATGACCCACAGTCAAATCAGATTCATGCAGTCGTAGAGTTTTTTTATTTTATAGAAATGAGCTTAATTAAATGTATATTTACATTCATTCATAACCAAGTAACTAAAATCAATACTATTTATTTATTTACACAAGTAAATCTAAAAAGGGCTAAGTACATAACCAAAAGATCTACTAATAAAATATATTTAGATTTATTTAAGTTGTGTTCTCTAGTATAGTAGTCCTGCAACAATTTGACCATGGCGTTTTTAATAGCACTTTGTATCCAA
This sequence comes from Euphorbia schlechtendalii, assembly GCA_949673415.1. Taxonomy (NCBI): domain Eukaryota; kingdom Viridiplantae; phylum Streptophyta; class Magnoliopsida; order Malpighiales; family Euphorbiaceae; genus Euphorbia; species Euphorbia schlechtendalii. The sequence goes on from CATIWQ010441588.1 coordinate 8,589, forward strand.
AACAATTTCAAACATGTGTTTAATAATCGTATTTACATGTGTTTAAATTGTTATTTTATGCTAAAACATTTGCCAGAAAAATTGTTCTTCCTCCAATCTTCACGTTTAATTTCATGGCTCATGCTTATAATCTCTAAAAAGAAGTGTGAATGGTTAATTTTGTTAATAAATAACAAGCATATCAATAGGAATGTGCTTGTTTGGAGTCCACAATATATGTAGTGAGAATCAAATTTGAGTTTACTTTATTTAGTTACATTGTCAACTGAATCACGTAATTACAGTCTATACATATATTTCGTGAATAAGTATAGTATGAATAATAATGGTAATTAAGTGAAAATTATTGACAGAAGGAAAGAGGTAAAAGTACTGAACAAGTGGAATGGTGGGGTTAAGGGGAAGAGTAGAGCGGGGCCCACGTTAAGAAGAAAAATGGGGTCCACAACATTGTAAAGTCCCTTCCAATTTTTTTATTATCGATTGTAAAATTCCATTGTATGAGACAAACTCCAACTGCCCTCTTCCTCCATTTATCTTTTCATTTACTTTTTTTATCATTTGATTTTAATATGATTTCTATTATTAATAAATACATAAGCATATTTCTAATTCGTATATTATTTTTGAAACTTTTTGCATACCCAAGTTTTGGATGTGGAGTGGGTGCAATACATGCTCATTTTATTATTTGTTGATTCAGTTCAACAAATAGAATCTTCAACATTTTAGTCTATGATTTTGGATCTAATGTGTTTTAATATCATATTTAGTCTTAAGCGTATTAGCAAGGTCCATCAATAACTCATGTATTATTCCTTACATGCTGTACATGTTTCAAGTTTAATAGCATTTACATGATGAGATTATTTAAAATTAATATGAAAATATGCTTTTAGATCTTATTTATACGAGGTTAAGCTGATAATTTCACTATTTTCTCATTGACAATTGCACTTTTTCACAATTAAATTATATAAAAAATGATTATATAAAGTTGGAGTAACTTTTTATTGTGAATTTGAGTTAATACTTTTTTAAAAAACTGTGTCCCAGATTTGATAATAATATTGGGAAAAAAAAATAAAGAAATGATGAAAATTGAATGAATGGTAAGATCAATCCAAATTCACTTTGATTAAGAGAATCCTTGCCTATATTATCATCTTTTTTTATAAAACGTAATCTTAACACTAATATCAAAGCTGCTACGACCATTTTAAAACATTTTGATCATGGAGTCATAGATAATACCAAGTGAATAATTATATATTCATATTTCAAATTAAATTGTTCATACATACTTCACCATCCACTGGATTACATTGAATACCAAAAACAATGAGGACAATCTCTTTAAATAGTGTGTATATTATTTATATGATGCTACATTTCAGTTAGATTTTTTTACTGAATAAATCTATCTAGGTTACGTTAGGTCAATAAAACAAATTCAACTCACGAACTCAATGTGATTTATGTATAATTGAGAACAATGCATACGTTTTTTTCTTTGATTATTATAGGATAAAGCTCAAACACGTGACCTCGCATGTCGTTGGCAACTCGTGATTTGATTGGAGGATAGAAACACCATTTTAACGTAATGTGGTTCGGTTTCGTCCAATAAGGGCCAATATCAACAAAAAAAGGTCAAGGGGCCAATTTATGAAATTAAAATTCAATAATTAAGTCCATATAAATTTGTAAAGATTAAGGACTCGATAGGAGTTTGACTTGATTTGGTTTGCTATTATTACTTGACTCATACTTGACTTTTTGCTCGCAAATTTATGAATTTAAAAAACCTTACATTCAAAATTGTAGATTTCATAAAGATTGAACTGAAATCCAACTTTTTAAATTGATTTCAGAATCTAAGTTGTCTGTAACAAGTAATTTTCTTTAACCTGGATTATTCTCAACTCTATTTTATGGTGACCTTGATTAATTTTGCCCTTTAGTTCGTAAGCGCTCTTTGTGCAATATAATTTTCGAAACTGAAACATTCATAGTAAAAAATATCTTGACGCACAATAATTTTGCAGATTGAACCGAACACGTATGTAGAAGATCTTCAATGTTGATTAAACCTTTGTGGGAAATTAGTTCTATTAATTGTGTTTGACAGTTGACATCCAACTATCACCAACACAATCATTAATTTTAATCACCTTTACAATGAAACTACTAATAATTGAAATGCAGCCACATGCCAAAACATGAACAACAATAATTTTTTGTTATTTTTTAATTATTATTGTTACCATTAGTGTAAAAAGGAAATCAATAGAGCGAAGAACACATAATTGAATGTAATCCAAATACTATATAATGCCTACATTTTTCCTCATAGAAAGTCATAATTTATTGCTAATTGCAATTTGACGAACTATAAAGTTGGTAATTAATACAAAATCCCGATAATAGTGATTACCCACGCAAAAAAGGTAATATGATTTTCTTCGTATAAATATGTGGAATAATTAATATGATTTTCTTCGTATAAATACGTGGATGAATTAATAGGATATAAGTTGCCAGTGTTTTTTTTTCCTCTTTTTATTAACTATTTTTAAGTCATAAGTATTTTAAAAAATAAACAGTTCTTTTTCCTAAGATTATCTAATAAGCAATTGAAACTATCAAATTAACTTATAAGCAACTCGCAAGTTGTACAAATAGTTATATAATTAGAAACAGACGTGTGTAAAAGAGACTTTTGTATAAAAAGATGATGACGTATAGATCTTTTACTAAATACTAAAAATAAGCTACCAATATTAGTTTATAACTTCTAACTTGCAAGTAAATAACTTAAAATATAAATTATAAAACGATTGCTTATAAATTAAAAAAAAAAATCTGATAGACTGCTACTAGCATTAACTCACAAGCAGTTAGCAACACACTTAAAATTAGCCATGGTCTAGGTGAGACGTGGCCTAGCAAAATTTCCAAATTGAAAGGTCAAACTGTTTGTAGCAGTACCTTGAACAATTAGACTTCTTATCTACATTACCAACTTTATGCAAATAAGTCACAATCCCTTCAATGACCAATTTGGGAACCCATTATCAAATACCATAAGTTATCTCTATAAAAGCTTGTGAAAATAGCTTTTACGAAGATGTTGTTTTTCCAAATCGTTCACAGTTGTTGTCTCAAAAAAACTATCTCACAGATTTCAACAGCTTTTAGCTATGAGAAAGTAATGACAAAATGCCTCATAAGACAAGCGTTTATTTATTTTATTTTTTTGACTGAATAAGACGAGCTTATATAGCTCACAAAGCAATCTCAAAGCCCTAAATGCTTTTGTATTGGAATTTACCTTTCAATTTTAACCAGTGAATCTCTTTTTTTCCATAAAAGATGTATGAAATCTATTGACAAGAATTTTATTAAAAGGAACAACTACCCTTCATCTAACATTCCCACCTAATAAGAAAAACCAATATCAGAAGTTTTTGTCGACACAATTCTTAAGACAACTTTGCAATAATTATCCTGAAACTTACAGGACTATATATGCTATATATGAAACCATAGGCAGCCTATAATATTTGATAACCTATTAAACAAAAAAGATGCAATTCAAACTATTTTCTGCCAAGGCAAAAAGATATTATTCTATTTAGTTCATGTGGTTACATACAACTCACTTATTTCATAAGTTATGCAATCCATCAACTTCAAAAATTAACTACATTACGTCCCTCTAAAAACAAAAATATTGTGAAACAAGAAAATAAAATGTACATTTTAGTAACAAATAGAAATTATAATTAACTATAACAAACATTAATTAGAAAAATCTAACTAAAAACAAATCATCAGTAAAAGTAATTAAAATTTTGATGTATGCTGCTATAATGAAAACTATAATTCTTAACTTCTTATTAGTTGGCAAACAATTGATTTAACTACAATTGAGCAAAAGCAACACTGACAAATATAAAAATAGCCTTTGAGTTCAACTTCAAAAAAGTATTTTGCCTAATTATTGTTTTACAAGGAAGAAAAACTTTGAGATATAAACAATTTCATAAGCTTACAATGATTTTGGTCTCAAAGTTTTAAATTGGTCCAGATTGACAAAAACAGAAGTTACAAGTACAACCAACAAACAACCCATATAAATAAACAGATAATGTATTATTGTTACTGATATTTGTGGGCGTTGTATCTAACTTGAGGATGGCGAATGTCGTCCTGGCTTTGGATTAATCTGATTTCTAAGCTGCTGGATTGGGGATCATATCCTACGCTCTTGTAGTCATCCAATGTCCGCTGCAGAAGTGCCTGCTCATTTTATTGCCAACAATAAGGTGGATAAATCCGGACCCCCCCTCAACTCTATTTTCCCCCATGAACTTTCAAAAGTTTCAAATAACCCCCTAAACTTGCAAAGAGTGCACCAATTCGCCCCGAGAGAAAAATCAGGAAAAATGATCTTACTTAAAAGTCAAAACCAATCAGAAGCTGGCACGTGACATTAGGACGGGGTGGGGGGACTGGTGCACTTTTTGGTTTTTTTGGAATTTTTGAAAGTTCATTAGGGAATATGGTGTTCAGAGACAAATTCAGGGCCTCCAAAAGTATTAAGCCTATTCAATATAAAATATAATAGACTTATACTATCAAAAGGACTTTTTGTCGTTGTATTAGTATTTGTGCGGAGAAAAAAATGGGAAAGCAATACCTGCAAGCTTGATACGGCAAGCTCAGCTGCCCTGGCAAGGTCGTCAGGATATTTCTATACGAGAAAAAAGAAAATAATAAGGACAGTACAAAACAAAACAAGAATCTAATAGCAAATTAGAATTTAATGATGACACATTACATTACTCCATCCAAGTAGAAGTGCAGTCATTAGATCTCCAGTTCCCTACAAAAAGAAGTGCAGTCATCAAGGTTTTTTTTTTTTTTTTTGATAAGATCATCAAGGTATTACTACCACTTAGACAAGCAAAGCAAGCTCCTATAACTGATAAATTAACAAGGATAACCTGCTTACCGTAAAATAAGCAGGAATTTTGCGTATAGAAATCTTGAATTGCTCAGGGGGTTGGCCCTGTCAATAAGTTGGACATTAGGATTAGAATTATGAAGAGGAATATTGTATGCTATTGGACCGTTTCATTCAGCGGTAGCCTACCTTTTCCTTAAGATGACTGCCAATCAGAAGAAGATTTTGATCTATGTTGATGCTTGTGATTACAACCTGAAATTCATCAAAAGTTATAAATGTTCAGCTAATATAAGAAAGATGAGTTTCTCCAAACGAAAAATAAGTCCAATAAATTAGACGCAGTCGCAGATTATATAGCTGAATTTCCTGATTAGATGTGCCTATGAAATTTTAAGAGGCCAACAGAGAACAAGACCTTGATTTGGTAACTAACCACAAATTAAGAATTATAGAGTGCAGAAAAAGGATTTGAACTTATCAAGAATCAACTTATTCCTATACACAATCATTGACAAAGTGAATGATTGTGTATAGAAACGGGAATAGAAACGTTTCCGTTTTGTGGAAACGCACACCGGAAACGCTTAATGTGAATCCAGGTTTCCGAGGTGGAAACGGAAAAGGGAAATGATAGTGTTCAGGAGTTTCCGTGCTACCTAGCCTATACACAATCGTTTACAAAGTAGATATTGGGCACTCAAGATGCAAGAGGGTTTTCGGTAGTTTCAAGATAAAAAAAATGCAAAACAAAAACCTTTGAAGGTCCAGCAGCATGAAGAAAGTTGCAAGCTTCGCGACCATCTTTTTCTGTCACAATCCTATATCATAATATTGACAATAAGCAAAATTTTAAGGAAGACAGCAGAAGGAAATAACAGGAATATTCCTTAACATGTACAATCTCATGTGTGAAAATTTCATTAGTTGTAACAAGAAATTGAAGCTTATGAAAAAAAATATGAACTGTTAACACTTTTATCGTCTAAAAAAATATGGAAGAGAAAGAATCAAGGATGAAGCACCTAGAAAAGAGAATACACAACACAAGGAATGAATACGACTATCCAGAAACAAATATTTGTCATGTGAACTTATATATCTTGACTCAGCATTTACCATATATAATATGTATTGGAGAGTTTAATTCGAAGAATATTCAGAATATAGCAAGTTTTGCTCTTAAATGTGGTACTCCATGTTATGCTAAATGCACGTTGCACAATGATTTAGTACTTTTCTTGCATCATTTCAGAATGTACCTGGACCCAGTCAAATGTTCAGCTTCAAACTGATTCGGGGTCAACATTGACGCCACTGGTACAACCTAAGAAATGGAATTTCACAAAGTCCTCATTATCTTTCAATTTTAGTTACAAGTCAGTAATTTTTAATGAAGAGCTTAAACATAAATAAACTTTTAAATAGAAGTAATGCAATAATATTATCAAGGTATCATTCGATGGTGATGCCAGTCTATATATGGCTTTTACTTGTTGCTAATTATGCAATATGGCAACATTGTGATCCGAGAATTTTCCACAGTCCATTACATAACTTCTGTTTGAAAGTAAATCATAAACATTGGCATCTATAATCTATTGACTAAGTGGCTTACCTTCTCACGATATACAGCTACTAGCTCTGGTGGAACATAAAGCTTTCCTTCATCACCTAAAACTGGATCACAAACTAGACAACAGAAGCATATTTTCAGAATATGATTCCATTCTCTACTCTGAATAGAGAAGATGAGGAGATACATTTAACTATTTAAGTGCAGTAAAAATGGTTATATACATGCACAAACACGCTGCCAGTAGCTTTCTAGATCAATCAAACAAGTGAAGGGATATCTTGGAAATTTAATAACACAAGCATGCACATCTACTTTAACTGAGCCAGTTTATTTAAGTCAAGAGTCCATTCAATATTAACATAAACCAGAAGCTTCAATATATTAATTTCTCAAAAAGTTTCTTTGTGTCAATAGTCAATACATTTTCGGTTTATTCAGTCACTTCTCCATTTTATGTCATCATAATCTGCTATTACTTTAACATCTAAACATATATTAACTTTTCGAGTTATGACAAAGGGGAAAGGAATTATAATGAGATGAAAAATTAGTCAGCTAATGTAGTGCTGATGTGAAAGAAAAATCACAAAAAGAAGAGAAAGTGGGATCAGAAACCTTAGAAAACTGAAACAATTTTCTCTACTTGGATCATTCAATCACTTCCCCATTTTATGTCATTATAATTATTAAAACCATTTGGTTTGCTTTCACATCAAGATATACCGTAGTAACTTATAACAAAGAGCAGAAATCTTAGTTAATGAAATTAGCCTGCAAAATTGATTTAACGCAAAAGACAAACTACAAAAAAAATAGAAAAAGAGAGAGAGAGAGGAAGTGCAAAACCTTAGAAAAGCTGAAGAAAATTTTCTAATTCAATGACTTACTGCCACCGATGAGGTCTAAAATGCAATTTCAAACGGGCTTTTCTTTGGTAGTGATTGAAGCAATTATAAGAAAAATGAAATTTTATGACTTAAATGTTCTACTTACCATAAGTTAGATTTGGGTTTACTGTCCGAAGCTTATTGACAACTTCCAGCACAGTGTTCAAAAATGAAACAGAACCAATATAACCTGCCACATTTAGCCACAAAAATTAGCAAAATTGCAATGGAGCTGGAAAACTTATAAGTAAAGTGACACATGAAAACATATATCAACAAAAGATAGATTTAGCAAAGCAAGAGAAAGAAACAGAGGACAAGAAAAGAATAGCATCAAGTTTTTAGTTTCAATTGTCCGTTTACCAGGAGCAACTATTTTACTCTCCAGCTGAGAGCATTCAGAACTTCAAATAGAAAAAGAATTGAACATTGCTTCATATAATTTTGACATTTTTTTAACTCAAGTGTAACACCTTGGCTGCTTCCATAGCACGGGACAGTGAAAATTATCAAAATGCTTCTATCAAGATTATTGTTAATGAGGTACATATATATCATGTAAGATTTACTCAGCCTAATCAAATTACATTTAGCTTCAGTTATACATTTCTACATCAGCTAACAAATTAGATGTATCTAATTAACAAGTAAATTAACGATGTAAGAAAGAGTGAGCCATAAAAGATTTAAGACCAAAAGCATATACTTTAAATTCCAAGCACCAAAATCAGATACTTAATTTTCTTATTTCTTGTAACAATTTATAGTATCAGAGATCTGACTCTTACACAATTTGTATCATAGAAAGAGAATAGCATTAATCACAATGCAAGACACCTGTTAATAAATGTGTATAGTATAGCAAGTTATTTGCTTCGAGGCCTTCTATTAAGTCCCATAACTGTTGTCCATTCAACACTTGACCTTTAAAGGTCGGGTATCCTGCAAAATAAAAAAAAAAGATAAAAAAAATAAGCTGAGCTACTTTTATCCAGGAAATTATGCCTGAACTTGTAAAATAGACAGATGGCATCGCACCATATATCAGGCCTCAGATCCTGAGACTGTTTGAGTGAAGTAGTATAAGCTGCTTGCCTGTATGGTTTGAGAATTGCACTGAATTGATTGGATCCACATCATAGCCCAATAGTTGGAGGGGGAAGACAGCAGACTTATTGCCAACATATCCCTGAAAGAAGTACTTTGGCAATTTAGTTGCTAGGAAAATATCAAAACTATTGCTCCCTCCTAATTAATACATAACCTCTCTCCTAATTAATACAAGAATTAATTTGAGAAAACATGCATTTATAATCTAAGTTGACAAATAAAAAGGAACAACAATTATTTTGAAATGGAGGGAGCATAAGCAATCACAAAAATACAGTTGATCTCAACAGAGAACATTTAAGAATGAATTTTTTCGTAACGAGAGTAGAACCAAGATAAGTTACTTGTGCACGTTTTGAAGGATAAATTTCAAATACTATCTAAAAATGCAAATGGAAGTAAGCAACCTTGAGTAAATACTCTATAATGTTCCTAATTTCATGGTGAAGTACCTTTTTGTTGACATAGTTGGACTATTCACTTGTGCTATTTTGGTTAACCATAGGCTTTTTTCTTGGATGATGAAATCGCAACTGGTACTTAATTTCATCGAGTGCATATTATGGTCAGAAAAACACTTTCTTTCTATTTCACAAATGCTGCAATACCCAGAGAGAAACTGACACAAAAATCACACGGGACGAACAAAAGAGCATTTAGCTATTCAATGACCCTATTCACCCATAGCAGCAAGCCAGAGAAACTTTATAAATGTGATAAAGAGAAGTATACAAGATATCAATATAGGCATTCCAAATACATCAACACATGATACAGAATTCAATTATTCATGGTTTAAGTGATTACTTAACTAACCATTCATAAAAACTTCCTACATTCAAGGATATCTACATTCAATTAGGTACACGATTCACATCAAAATACAATCAAAAACCCCAACACAGTACATGCATTCACAAAGAGAGCGCAGAAATCCACAACAGCTCAACCCAGACGTGACATCAATTCCATCAGATTATAAAGAAACATTCGAATTCAAAATTAATAAGAAAATTCAATAACATTCATATACAAAAATCTCACGCTTCATTTCCTTCCAAAAACGAGGAAAAATACGCAAATTAAAGCTAAAAATACATAGACGAGCAAGCACCTGGACAGTATGAGATTGAATACTGAGAACACGACCTGTCTCGGAAGGAATCGCCAAAGACAAGATAGGAGGCGTCATTACCAGATTTCTCGAGCTTAAGGACCTTGAAAATCGAGTCAAAGGATACAAAATCAAGCAAATCAAAAACAAAAAAAAGAACTGACAAGAAGGTTTAACGCAAAATAAATTGAATCGAGAAATCAGTTGAACATTGAGATGAACTGACCTGCAAAAGTGAGATTGAAACGCAGCTTGGAACAGAAGACGGCTAGTTGGCAAAGACCTTAGCATAGAAAGCTTACCTGCTGCGAGGACGCAAGATTGAATGCGGTATATATAGGGGAGATTGAAATGACGTGTCCTCCATAGGAAATTACATATTTGGAGCTGGATATTGTACAGCATGGCTGATGCAACATTGCAATTATGCGAGAATGACAAGGGTATTAGAGGGAATTAGCCTTTCAGTGGAGCCGCCGCAATCTATTTTCAACCGCTAAAGGTGTACTTTGCACGATTTTAAGTGGATGGCGAGTTCTTATATAACGTTTCTAATATTCTGATTATAACTGTCGGTAAGTTTCACAACGCAAACAAAATTTCTATTAATTCATCTCATGTTAACGTTGGATCAATATGATAAATTATAAAATAAAATTTATTTTGTTAAAAATAAAATATCATAATCTACATCATAATTGTATGATATAAAAATGATCATTAACTTTTATCAACAATAACGAAAAGCAACCGTAACGTTTAACGATAATAACTCCTTCTGGACAGGTTTGAGGAAAAACCATGGTATGAGTATATCCAAATTTCTAGATGTTTGTCAAAGAAATTAAGGCACACAAGTTAATTTTAAAAATAAATGAACTAAGTCAAGTTTAACTAGCGGATTTAAATTTAAGTAAACAATGTTAAAATATAACTACTTGTCTTCTTTGATGGAGATTTTAAATATTATATCAATGAATGAGTCAATTTACTCTTAAAGAGTTGATAGTATACTATTATATTAAGACAAATCAATGATTCTCTTTTTATTATCACATATAAAAAAATAAAACGAAAGAATTCAAAAAAGAAAATTGTTTTGGTCCGAATAATATTAATCAAAATACCTTAGCATAGCAATTTCAGTTTCATGAGTTATATAACAAACATAAAATTATTTTAGTCGATATTCATTAAAATATGTATAAGAAGTCTTATACAGTTATAATATTAAATTACATTTTCTTTTAGAATCTAAAACGAAAACTATTAAGACAATACTATAAAATTGGCCGTAATTATTGAAATCAATCCATAAAATAATATGGTCATCTCTTCATAACATTATTTGTATTTTACTTGTATGTGTTAGATTCACACTATAAATTATTTGTAATATTTTCTTTAACTAATTGAAATGTGTCAGAATTCAAAATCTTGTTACCCCACCCACTTTGTAGATGTATCACTCAGACTATATCTGATTGATAAGTAATATTGATTTTTTATCGACTGAAAACTTTTTATTTTTTTCTTCCACAATCAGAGTCCGATCCACTAGTCGACTAATACTTAATGTATACTTCGGTTACTATAGTGGCCTAGTTCAGGTCGAGATTCTCTTAATTCAATTTGCTCCATGCCTATGCTTAAAAAGTTAACTTCTTCAACTTAACCAATTGAAAATTATCAACGTTTTGTATCAGGCTTTGTGACCCGAAAGTTTGATTGGAGTATTAAGGAATATATTTATAAAGAAATAAGCTTTCATTTGTCCCATTTCGTTTGATCGTGTTCTCCAAAGTTAGTACTATGTGAATAGAAATCATTGTTTTCTCAAGGCTTAAAAATTGAGACCAAACTGCAAAAACACGAACGGGAGTTCAAATAGAAAAGAGTAATTAATTCAACCAGAAGGCAATTTGATATGCAAATGTGAGATTCAAACGCAGATTTGAACATGGTACGACCCAGCCTTTAGTAATCAAAAGACAAGAATTTCTTTGGTCACAAAAGAATCCACAACAGTGAATTGTAACAAGAGCTTCCTCAAAGATATTTATTACATGTATAGTTTCATTGGTATTAGAATATCAGCAGTTACATCTCTTGAAAGTGAAAGATAATCACTGTGTTCATATAACAGATGTCAATAACAGTGCCCAGTTCCGTGGCTATAATATAACCTATACCCTATACAAATAAATTCTTCTGTAACCGTACTACATTTAACATAAAACCCATTTCCGCCAAATAAACCTTGCTAATCCAGAGATTAGTTAATATCATCAGAAAGATGGAAAGAACCTGTTAAGGTCATAAGGGAGAGAGTAAAACTCCTCACTTCTCAGGTCATCATCATATTTTCTGAATTTCCTCCACCAGTGCCTGCCACTGTCTCGATACGTCACGGGGTCCCCCAAACTGTGACTGATGTCCAATGCGTATGCAACTATGATTGCTACTGTTGCGGGGGACGAAAATATCACTTGCATTATGTTGTTGAACTGAAAGGCAAGACAATAATGTTGGGAGTTTAGCAGTAGTGTGTTACATTATGAGTGAAATCTGCGAATAAAGTTTTGATGCATACATACCGCAATAGCACGAGTATGAACAGGGCCGTATCCCGAAATTAAGATGTATTCGTTGAAGTATTGTGGCACTGAGAGGCCCATGAAGAGAGAGAACCCGAGAATGAACTTTGTTCTGAAGCTATTCAAGTTGCAAAACTGAAGGTATCCGAGCCCTGCAGAAGCTGCATATGATACAATTCCATCAAAAGTCCATAACGCATTTATTCAGCTAAGGATAAATCCAAGACCACCCTAAACTTTTCAATTTTTACCAGATGACACCCTAAATTTTCAAAAGTTCCAGTTAACCCCCTAAACTTGATAAAAAGTGCATCAGTTTGCCCCCTCAACGATGTCAACTTCTGGTTGGTTCGGAAAAAATAAGAAAATGGCATTTGAAAAGTCAAACCTACCAGAACATGACAAATGGAGGCAAAATGATGCGCTTTTGCTAAGTTTAGGGGGCTAACTAGGGATGTCAATGGGGCGGGGATTATTCGAAACCCGAGCTACGCAAACTGATGGGTTTGGGGAAAAACCCGAAAATTTTCACCCGTGGGGATGGAAATGAGGAAAATTATACCGTACGGTTGGAAAGGTGGACGGATTTGGGTAGATCCATATGCGCCCCGTGAGAATCCTCAACCCGCCCCCGAATAGATCCCCGTGAAAATATATATATATATATATATATATATATATATATATATATATATATTTATGAGAAAAAATATAAACTATGTTATTTATTCTGGGTGCTTAAAATATTATTTTAAAGGATATTTTTTCATTTGTTACGGTTTACCATTTTAATATGAAAATTAACATGTATTTATTAAATTTCATTACTTGAAATTGTATTGTTGGGCGGGGATTACCTGATAGCCATAAATCAGTGTTGTTAAAAGGCGTCGAGGCGCTCGACTAAGCGCTGAGGCTAGGCAAGGCAGAGCTAGACCGCCTCTCCAAACTCAAGGCACCGCGACATCAAGAGGCGACACCTAAGCGAGCGCCTCAAGGCCGGTATTGAGGTGCTCGACAGCGCCTCATTGAAGAGGCGGGTAAATGTGAAATTAATCATGAAATAATTTAACTAAAAAAAGGACAGATGCTTTTTATTAGATCTTAATTGAAAGAAAACACTGAACATGGGAATAAATTACTAACGTTCATGTTTAGAATTGATATAGAATAGGAGATGACCTTTTTATCAAATTTAATTAAAATAATAAAAATTATACATAAAAAGGAGAGAAAGTAGGTTTTTTAAAATAAATGAGCTTCCTAATTAGAATAGGAAATGACATTAATTTTAAATCTTAATAATCTATATAAGAACAAATTGAGAGAAGAAAGTTATGTTCAACATACATCTCTAATGTTTCCGCATTTTATATCGTACAAAATCCAAATTAAATATGGGGATGAAGTTGAAAGTGACAAGTCTACTGATGGAGAAGAGGAACAAGAGGTTGCCTGAGCTGGTGAAGGAGGTACTTATCTTAGTTCAGATGATAATGAGTAGTAATAGCTTTTGAAATAATGGCTTAGTAATTTTAATTTTAATTTGAGAACTTTATACTGTTTTGAGTTTAACTTAATAGTTTCACATTAAAATGTTGTCTGATTCTAAAT
>CATIWQ010441701.1:0-14066 GCA_949673415.1 Euphorbia schlechtendalii
TAAAAATATAATAAATAAAAACATAAATATGAAACATTTTAATGTAAAACGAAAATAACAATTTTTTATATGAAAGAACAAGTATAAAACAAAAAAATTTAATTTTTTTATGTATTTTATTCTATTTCTGAAATAAAAAAAAATATATAATAAGTGAATGTGATGGGATAAGAGTCATAAAACAGTAATAAACAGAAAAGGACTAGGAAAAGTGAAAGCAAATTGAAAATTCTGACGTAGTTGTCCCGTGTCCGATTAACTTTATAGGGTAGCTTGGATCATTCAAATTCTTTTTTGTGCATTTTTTACTGCTTCACGTTATCTATTCTTAACCACACCAAAATCATAGTAATTACTTGCTCCCTTTGAAAAATAATTGTCACTTAAAAATTTTTTTTTCAATTCCAAGATCATAGTTAAAGTAATAAAAATACTTATTTATTTTTATGATTTTTATTGATTTGAAAATTGATTAGATACTTGTTTTTTTATCATTCTTAATGAGTATTAAATAAAGTTAAAATGAACAAAATATTTGAAAAAGTACATCGAATTCCTAAAAACGACAGCTATTTTGAAATTTTTCAAAAATCCTAAAGCAACGGTTATTTTGAAATGGAGGAAGTACCTTTTTAGGGTTTGTTCCGTAACTTAAACATTTTTTAGCGTTTAACTCATTGAAATTGTCTGTTTGATGTTTAATGTATTCAGTTTTTACCTATTGATTATCTAATGTATTCACTATATGACTATTTGTTGCATGATTTTGTTCAATTTTAATATATAAGGTGTCTATCTAACAACGTAAAAAAAACATGAAATGACTATAGTATCTTTTGTAGAACGAGTATATTTCGTTGATCGTGCATAAAATTATCGATTTTAATGATCACTTAAGTTATCATGCAAAAATTCGATATGTCAGGTACAAAATGGATAAAAGTTGATTACATTTGATACAAAAAGACATTTGAGTCATAAAACAATCCTCGGTAAAAGTATTTAATTCCCGCCAAACCGTAACAGGTTAATTTGAAATAATAAAGTAATTTATAATACTATTTTAAAAAGATTTTAAAAAATTTGAAATAATACCAATGAATAATCATGCAAGGAGAAATTATAAAAATAAGGTCAAATACATAGTTGGTTCTTCCATCTTTGTTACTTTCATCCACCGCCCTTTGATATTTGAAAAGGATCCCGCAACTCTCTCATCTTTAAAAAATGATCTTGTTACCTTTTAACTTTCAAAAAGCGTATCACTTTCTCCCTGAATGTCACGTGTCAACTCCTGATTGAAGGTAGAAAAAATGACATATTTGAAAGTTCATAACAATCAGAATATGACACTTAACGTTTAGGGAGCTACAAAGTCCATTTTTTGAAAGATGAGGAATCTATGGAGTTCTTTTCAAATATCAGGTCACAGTAGGTGAAAATGATGAAGGTGGATGAGCTAATAATGCATTTAACGTCAAAAGAATTATAATTAGCATAGTTATTTTATTATAACTATGGGCAATGTAAAATACTACTGTTGTGGTTTTTTTCGGTCATAACAGTAGTTATGGCTTTGATAAAAGAAAAAGAACACAACTATCAGTAAGCAATGTCATCACACATGCGTGAGCCATTTTGTGGCTTCAACTTTACAAAACTTTTCCATATAATTATAATGAATGAAGATTTAAAATTTGTATACTAGATTAGTCTTTAACACTGAATGAATAAATAAACTTAATGTCAAAATATTTTTTGGGTGTAATTTTGAACTGTAACGAAAACATGGAAAGGGGGACAAAAAGGAAACGTAGATGAAACGGCAAGAGAAACACACATGATCCAACAAAAATGAGGTTGTCGTTCGGGGTTTATTTTTATGTTGTGTCGGTGATCAAATGTTGTAGTAATTTAATGATACGCTTTATTTTCTTACGGCTTATATATTGTAATTGTAAATAAAGTATAAATGAAGGAGTTAAAGTGAATAAGCTTGGTCAAGAGAGGCGTAGACCAAACAGCCCATTCATCGAAACGCCGCAACTTGTGCGTCTTTCCACTACTTGCTTATGTCACCCACACGTGAATCTAATTTTGCCTTTTATTAAACTAATCATATTATTACCTACCTTAATACTGTTTCTGTTTTTCTCAACTAAACAACTTACCATGTAATATCGCAGGATTTCCCTTTTTATATATTATAACCATCAGATTCAGGTTGACCAAACCATATTGGTCCCTTTTACTTTCGGTTTGAACTTTTTAATTAGTTTTAACCGTTACGGCATCACCAGCCCCTACATTTTTAATTTTCGATTTATAATATTTTTTTAACTTTATATTTCATTTTTCACTTCAAACTTTAAAACCACAACTTTAAAAATAATAATAAATTTTTTAAAAATAAAATAACATAAGTTTTTTAGAAATAAAATAACATTAATATTCTATATATATTTTCAAAGTAAAAGAATTTAGAAAAAATAAAAATAAAAATTCTAAAGTTGTGAGTAGTATTGCTTCAAATTTGAAGTAGCACTGTTCACACTTTAAAATTTGAAACCGCAAAATAATTATGGTTGAAGCAACTCAACTTCATTTTCAACTCCAAACTTCACTTTTGAAGTGAGAATGGAGATGCACTTGGGATTCGTTTGGTTGACGGAATGAATATTCCGTGGAACAGAAAAAAAATAAATAAAAAAATATAAAGTAATTGCCTAGAACCCATAGTCGAGATGAAATGGTTATTTTTAGCTTTCATACACTCAAGGAATAACCATTCCTTCTCGAGATGAGCAATAACTATTCCATAATTTGTAAGATAGCTAGGAATAATTATTCCACCCCATGACGATTTCTAAGTAAATATTCCACTTTTTTCACCTTTTTCCATACGTTACTCCACGGAATAACTATTCCGTCAATCAAAAAAGTTCTTACTATTCACTTTGATCTTTGCTGTTTTGCCTTTTGGATTGTGTGACCGCAACTGCCTTCTTATTGAAAGAGTTCAAAAATATTTCATCGTGGATGTATCAAAATGTAATCCTTAATTACCAAACATGTGTTTGAACTTTGATTTTAATAATAATATGCAAGCATGATCAAGTCATTTGCCGTGACTTCTGCCTCTTTGACACTTGAGAATTTATTTTTTAATATATTGATTATAATACGTGGCAGAAACCCGATATTTGAAAAATCTGATCTTTCTCTCTGTTAATTTATATTATTTCTATCTGTACGAGAAAAGGGATAATGCATTAGTCAACTAAGAACTTCTTTATTTGCTATCTGCATTTACACCTTTAACCACTTGATTATATTTTTAGTAAGGCACGAAAGCAGCAAGTTTTTTTCCATGAACCTAATCAATTTTCATTATTTTTAAACCATAACTAACCAATTGTCATGACGAGAAAAAAAACTAAGGTATCGTTTTGGTAAAGAAAGAAACAAAACATGATTGAAGTCTTGATTTAATGATTATGATGGAATTTGTGATCTTAAAGGTCCCAGATTCAAGTTACATCTGGGATGAGTTGGAATTTTTTTTCCGTTTAATGTAAACCCAAATGAGGTGATTAAAAAAAATAAAAATAAATTTTTTTTGTAATATTTGATCATCTAAAGTGATGAAAACTTTAGGTGACGATTCCAAATTTCAACCAAAATTATATTTCAGAGTTAAAGATAACAGCTAAACTGGCCTTTGATACATTTTATTTGAAGCAAAGTCTCCATTTTAAAGAGCATATTCTAAATCTGTCTCACACGTATTCATGAATCAATGAAATTCTTCATTCTCATTTAACATATAAACCGATAAACTATTGCAAAATAAGAATAAAAATAAAATTAGAGGCTACAGAGTTCATAAGAGAGGTTTATTGCTAGTGTTTTACAGATGGAGAACTAAGGTTTCCTGTCCTAATATTGAATCTTCAGTTAGCATTTATCTTCAGAAACTCCAAATTCAATACATAGAAAAAATACAAAAAGAATTGTACTTGCAGAAGTGCTTACCAAATAGAAACAAGAATCCAAAAAGATCTTAAGCTTAGGATCGGATCGGATCGGATCAATCAGCCAGCTGTACAATTTGAAACCGAAGTTCATTACTTGGTCTTTACAATCCTAAATGGTCAAAGCTAAAATCCATCAAATCGTCAATCGCCTAGCGGTTTTCACGAAATCACTGCAACAACCGAAAACAATGAACACATCGCTCGCATTTAAATATCGAGTATCAACGTAAAACACACACCTGAATGGTTCATCGCCAATGTGTTTGACAGCACCCGTTACATCCCGGTAAAGCACATTGTTCAATGTCTCAAAATTCTCTATCCCGAACATGTCTGCGAGTTTTCTGCACAGCTCATCATAAGAGTTGAGCAATGTGAGGTCAACGGTTCGACCCACATCCTCCGAATCCATAAAAACCTTGCATTGACCTGTTTCCAACCACGGCTCGCGCTGTTGATGGTATTCACTCGAAGGCTGCGTCATTTTTTCTAAATTTCCTCGAGCCGAGCAAGTACGAGAGATTTGCTGCTCGGTGAGTACTTGTTGACCAAACAGTAGCAGACCGGGGGGTTCAGGTTTCTTTGAATCCTGGGTAGAATTGGTCATGGTTAGGTCACAAGATACGGTGGAGCTTCTAGCTTGATCGCTGAGCAGTGGCGGGAAACCAGCGGGAAGTAGACCTTTCTGGAGTTTATTGAGGTGGAAATCTGATAAAGATAAACCATAATGAGCATGCCTGGCTCCCTGCATGCCAGCAGGATTGCTTTCGGGTAAACTACCAAAGTGGCTGCTGGGCAGCCCAAGTATGTTACCAGAAAACGCCGCAACCGGGAATTGACCCTCCGGGTGCTGTGCTAGCCTCAACTTCTTCCTCGGTGGAGAGAATGGGGAAAGGTGAACTGCTGGCATGTTCGTTACCAACTCCACTAGCCACGGGTTTACTCGGCTCACATTTTGAAGCAAATCCGGCTCATCCCATGTAACCTGCAACCAATGCATTGTGCAAACTGAACATATGCAGAATAAAGGAACATTGTCAACAAAACATTGCACTACCTGGAGGACCTTCCACGGAGAATTCGGCCATCGAAGAGGATCAGCTGCTACAACAGAAGAAATAGTGCCCATAAACCAACTAATTCGAGTCGAATCCTCTGTTTCGAACGCCATTTTGAATCTCATCCCCGAACACCAAGGAATCTTCAATGCAGCTTTCACCATTGAAGATTTCACACAGAATTCCGGAGTACTGGCTCTCGGGTAGTAAACAACCTCAAACGGCAGTCCATTTGCAGCAAGACTAGCAGCTTCAACAACTGATTCACCCCTCACTTTCCCTCTCGAAACCGAATTATTCCCATTCCCATTTCCCTTTCTCAATAATAGCTTATTCTCATCCTCTCTGAAAAAGCCCCCAAAACCTCCACCAGAATTCCCCCCCGCCGGATTCCAGGAAGACTGAGGACTGCCTCCGATCCCCCTTTTAGCTCTTCGAATCCCGACGCAAAGATCCCCATTATCCGCCCTCAAAAACACTATAGAATCGCCGGCAACAAGTTTCTTGTGGTTCACAAAAGCACTCCAACCAGTCGTTAAGAGATGCCTCCTTGGTGTCCCTCTATAGATATGCCTGAATTTCCATGTCTTGCCATGAACGTCCTTTGCAAGAATGGTCTGAACCGGCGGGTCCGCCGAGTAATCCAGCCGTGGGAATATGGTCTCAGCACAGTACCTAGGCACGGAAAAACCCCCTCCATTGTTGGCGTCTGACTGAGTCAAAGTCTTAGCAAAGAAAGCCGGTTTATTGTCTTGACTTTCTGTTCCATTAACCACACCTTCTTCTTCTTCTTCCTCCGCCGTGGCATCACTGCTGCTGATTGGAGCCAATTTCATTTTGGCGTAAACCTCATCGGTTTCGGGATCGGCCATGAATTTGATTGCTGATACTCTACAGTATATGTAAGGCGGGAGATGAGGGAAATTTCTGAAATCCACCGGAGTTGAAGCATGCTCGGCGTGGCCCTGTGGGAAATAGAAGATTTTGGAGTTCACCGCCGGCATTTGAACCATCCCGCCGGCGCAGGCGTGCCATAATTGAGAGTCTAAGCATTTGTCTACTTCCTTCACTTGCTCTTTCTCTTCCATAAACGTAATCATTTCACTTGAAAACAATTACCAACTATGGAAATCCAAACGTATCAAAGCAATTTTTAACAAACAGGAAGTGATCAAATCAAAGTACAGTTGAATCACTTGATTACCTAATTAAACACATATACGATCAAAACAAAAGCTGAAATTGAGGAATTTTGATTAGCCACGTAGTGAATCTTTTCAAGAGATAAAAAACAAATTAGAATTCAGAACCAGAGAGTGAGGATCTTCTAGAGTCCCATAACTTCAAAAGTTGCCTTTCTCCCCCAACCATTTTCTCAGCAAAAAAAAACACAAAATTTGAAGCAGATTTATAATTTCCCTGAACTCAAACCGCATAAACTGGATTCCACAGAAAAACAGTTAAAACCAATAAATTAAAATTACTGAAACAGGCACCATCTTAAGGTGTTAATTACCTGATGGAGCCAAGAACAGACTCATCAAAATAGAGTAGGAATTGAAAATCTGCTCCAAATTGGAAGGTATTTAAGCAGAGGGATGAGTAAAGAAACAGAAATTCCCATGAGAGAGGAAGAAGAAGGTGAAGAATCTTGATAAATAGTAAGAAAAGATTCAAATTGAAAAAAGAAATGGATGGATGACAGAGAAGGAGATAAAAGCAGCCATCAACAGAGGCAGAAAGGGAAAAAAGAGAGAAACTTTTTGGATCATGCAACACTCCAAAAAGCACACACTGAAACAGCACCACCAACAACAACACAAGCCTTTACGGTATGTTTACATATAATCAGTCAATAATAAAAATGATAAATAAAATATCAAGGGGGGGTTGGTTTGGGTTGTGGTGGCCGTGAAAAATTGGAAATATGTATATTGTTGCTATATTATTTCATGTCTGCTGTGTTCCTTATATCCAAAACAAAACAGAAAAATCTTTTGTATCATCTTTTTTTCTGATATCTTTGCATTTTCCTCGGATCTGAACTGAGTTTTGTATCTTTGAAAACCACCTTAAAAACAGAGATCTTTAAGTCACCTGTCTAATATTGTATTACTTGATTTTCTTTTTATTATCACTTTTTTTTATTCCAAACATTTAAGAAAAAATAATTTTTAATAAAAAGTAGAGAAACAAACTAAAGAAATAAATAATCACTGATATATTACCAAGCACAAACTACTAAAGAAATAAATAATCCAGAATTATTATTAAAATTAAATCACTATATCAGTGGGGAAATTATATTAAGGACCGGTTCTGTGCACTTTTTCTGTTGGATAAATGATATGTACTCATTTTTCATTATAATAATATAAAAAGTGGTTACATGGCATTAATCCAACCGGAAATGTGCACAGGACCCGGTTTTTATTATAAAAACCCGATATAGTGATATATCGTCCTTTTATATTGCAATTCTCTACATAGTTTGATAAACTTTAATAAATATCAATAATTTATTAAATTTTTAAATAGTTAAAATTTAAAGTTATAAATACCTGAATTAAGATCTCAACCGCTAATTTTAACTATATCATTAACTTAACATTAAATAATTCAAATGTCACCATTTTCTTCCTTTATATATTTTGTAAGGATAAAAAACTGATGTTTTAGGTAAGATAAATTCGTCTTACCGATTTTACAATAACATTAGATTTGAAAATATTTTTATTCTATGTATGTGTTAGCATTGTGATTATTTAATGGGCAGACAAATAGTTTTGAAAACAAATAAATAACTAAGAATGCATTATTTAATGAAAAACTTTGATTGAGAAACTTAAACAAAAATTGTATTTTAATGAAATATCCCAAATAGGTTAAAATCCCAAAATGGTACTGATAAAAGGATGATGATGCAGGATTAAAATATGTATTTAAGAATTCTATCACTGAATATTTAAGACAAATAAAAAAAGGTTTGGTATAATTAATTAATAGGTTGATTTCCTTATCCCAAGTGTTTAAAGTGTGGGAGTGTCTAGTGGACTGCTCTAAAAGCAAGGCAAAAGTCGTTAACTACACAACTTAACCCTGGATAGTTTGATTTCCCGTTATTTCGAGCCAACCTTATTTTTTACCTTTGCCCGGGCCCTCATTTTAACGGTAATTCTGTTATGTGATGTCCTTGCTAGAAAAAGTGAAAAACAAATCGTGAATGGATCTTTTTCTTTTTGAGATATCAATTTATCATAATTTGTGTTATCGTTTAGGGATTAGAGTTCATGTATGATGATTTATGCTTTTATTTTCTAATATCCTCTATTTAACTTTTCACATGTATTATTCTTTAATAATTTTTTAGTTATGAACTTGTCCAAAAAAACTGTTATCACCCTGAACTTTGAAATATGACAGATAGCCCCTGTACTTGTCTAAAATGCGTTACTTTACCCCCTCGTAAAAATATCAGTTTCAAGAACAAGACGATGAAAATGACGGGCCAAGAATCGATACAATATTATGATTAATTGAAGAAAATATTTAGAATAAAGATAAAATTTTAAAGAAGACGAAAATCATATATTAGGGATTTTGAATGGTAAGAATTAGAATGTTATGGATTTTTTTTATTCATTTTTTATTCCACAACATACTTCACGTGCTTGTATTTTTATGACCATCCACGTAGCAAGCCAGGTCAGCACGATGGGGTAAAATGACGCGTTTTAGACAAGTACATGAGCCTATCTGTCACATTTCAAAATTCAGGGTGGTAACAATATTTTTTGAACAAGTTCAGAGGATGTAGATGCATTAAGCCTAATTTTTTTGATATTATAATTTTAACATCTATGTTAAAAATAAAGAATTAAAATCACAGTTTAAAAATAAAAGTGATCTTTTTAGCTATACTGGGCAAAAGTGATTTACTGAAGGACAAATATAAAATACAGAGAAAATAATTTTTTTGCAAAAATTGTTTATTTGAAATTGAAGGCATTGTTTTCCTCCCTTTTCCGTCCTAACTACTATAGGATCTACCAAACAACACATAGGACAACAATGTTTCCACTTTCTTTAACTAATTAAAAAAACGATTCAAAGCCTTAATTTGTTACAACTTTTGGTGTATAAATGTAATTATTTTGTCGGTGATGAAAATTAAGTGTAATTCTAATTAGTTTGACTTTTCACTGGACCTGTTCGTAGTGAGGGGATCGAGCTTGACGGGCTTTTTACTAAAAGTGCTAGTCCATACTTTAGAATTTCGGGTTCGGGCCGGGTTTACAAGATCATTCCTAAGCCAGGCTCAAACCTATAAATATTTTTTTATATATTTTTTTATTAAACTTAATAGAAAAAATATAAAATAAGTCAAAATATGTTTAAATTTTTAATATCATTGAATTATTTACTTAAAATCTTTAATATTTAGTAACATTTATTGTAATCAAGTATATAAATTTAATAGAATAAAATATAAAATCTTAAAATAATTATAAATTTAATGTATGAATATATAATATATAAATAAAATTTTTCATCGGGCCGGGTTTGGGTATTTATATAAATACCAAGCCAGGTCCATAAATCTTCAGGCTTTGACGAGTTTGGGCCAGATTTTTCCTAAAATACATGTCCAAACCCGGCTCGTTGAAGGGGGCTCACCCGACCCGTAAACAGGTCTACTTTTCAACCTATAATAATTTGGACCAGCCTACTTTTAATGGCCCTAACCCAACATCTAATAAAGGTCAGCACATGAGTTGAACCTTTCTTTCGCTATACAACTATATAAATTTACACGCACACTCCAACCATGTATTTTATAAGTCTATTAAGTATTTAAAAAAATAATAAAATTATTATGTTATTAGAATGACTAAGTTGTTCTTTATATGTTATGCAAAAGTTTATTGCTCCGTTTGGTAATGTTGTTGCGGTTACGATTACTGTTGTAATTTACTATTGTGGTTTCTTATTACTATTATAAACTAATATGTATTTAGTGTTTGGTAAAAATATAATTTACGGTTATTTGTAGAGATGCTAAATGATAAAAGGGACATGTTTTAAAGCAATTGAAATCAACAAAATTTTAAAATAAAATTAACTAAAAGGTAACGTGAAGATTATTTTGTATACTCTAACCTCAAAATAACTTCTTAAAAAGTTCAATTTTGATTGGTGAAAAATAAACATCATTAATATAAGGGTTCGTTATCTCGACAAAATACTTAATCCTTTCAGGTTTGAACTAAATGTATCCTAATTACTCTTTTATTTATATTATTATTAATTTACTAATATATTTAAAATTTATCCATTTTAGTCAATTTATATTTTTAAGGGTACCTGTGAACTTTTTTACCCAACACTAGTTACAAATAATTAATAACAACAATATCAAACTGTAACTAGAAAACAACAACATCAAACCGCAATAACATACATGTCTTATCAATATCAACACGTAATTTTATAAATACTTAATTTTCATTATAACTAATACAATGGTAGAATTGGGGATTAAATGGTGAAAATGAAATGAAAACTAAAAGTTAACATGATGAAAAGGATATAACAAATGTTGTATATATAGGTTTTTGTATATTTGTATTTGAGATATTAATATGGATTCGGATTCAAGTTAATATAAGTCATTTTAGGGATCATACTATATCATTTATTATTTATTGATTAGAGGTATCATTATCTCTAATTTAATATAATAAATTGTGTTTTTCAGTAAAAAATATTTCTTATAACTCTAATTATCTACGGTAATCAATTTTTTATTTTTCATAGATCAAGTCAATTTGTCGTCGTGTAATTACATTAAATTGGTCCTTATGACATAATTAGATACAAACATCAATTTATACCCCATCACACGTCAAAAATGTTGTCAAATTAACTTTCAAAAACGTAATTTCACGAGTAGGTTTCTTTTGACAACGCTGTTCTAATTTGTTGTTGTTTGTTTATTGTTGCAGTTTGTTGTTACTGTTATTAACTGACTTACACCAAGTGTTTAATAATGTTTTACGTTTGTTGCTAGAGATGTAAAATGATTAAAATGTACATGTTTAAACCGGTTAGTGTGTAAATTATGATAAATAAATAATTAAAACAAAATAAAATCCTAAACAGCTATCATATTAAAAAGATAATGTAATAGTATATTAATATAAACTAACGGTTTAATTCATCTACATTCCCTGACCTTGTCCAAAATGAGCTATTGTCACCCTGAGCTCTTGTTAAATACCCCCCTGAACTTTTCTAAACTGCATCAGTTTGTCCTCTCAATGTCACGTGCTAGTTTCTGGTTATGGAGAAAAAAAATAAGGAAAATGATATCTTTGAAAAGTCAAACCAATTTGAAACCGACACGTTGGCGATAAGGGGGATAAAGTGGCTCATAAACAAGTACATGAGGTTAACTGTCACATTTCAAAATTCAAGATGGTAAGAGCACATTTTAGACAAGTTAAACTAATCGGTAAAAGATCACAATCATATACTTAACCATGCAACAAACAATCATATACTTAACCATGAACTTAAAATCATTGATAGTACATGAACGTCATGCTTACTAAAATAATAATGGTACATGAATTTCAAAATTGTACATAATTATATAACAACTTAATATCCTAGTAACGTAATGATAAAAAAACAACCTTTCATCTTAAAAAAAAAAACCTTTGGCCATCTTTTTTTATTTTATACTATCGATTGTTTAAAATTCTCCTTTATACCCATCCATTTCCAAAGACAACTAATACCAGCTTCGAAATCTAAATTGCTGTCAAAGGTTGTTGTAAGGGTATTTAGAAACCTTTTCTTGAAACATGCCCTCTCATTCAAAATCAAAGAAGATAAATCGATTCCATTTGTTTAATTAGGTATATAAACGAGTTTCAGAGCTGATAGACTTTCTGTTATGTTTGCGACAAATGTTTTCAATGGCGGTGCTGAAACGTGTAGGCACGAATATCTTATTATTATAAATCTTTGAAATAAATTTTTTTAATGCCTTCTTTTTGCACATAAAAATTTAATTGCTTAGCAACAGCTAAAAAATAGAAGCACAGAAAAAGGAGAACGTATAATTTGTTGAAAAAGTTCTGCAATTGTTTACTTCTTTTCTCACACATTCTCTTCTCTTCCCTCTCTTCGCTATTCTAGTTTTTTCGTTTTAAATTTTTTCGTTCCAGTTGTTTGTTTTCTGTTTGTTTCTTTTCACACTTTCTCAATTGGATTTTGTTTGGGCGGAGGGAAGTTTTTTCTTGTTTACATGTCGTGGCTTTTACTTTTTTTCTCTATTGAGTTTTGTTTCTTACTTTCTTCAACAAACATGGGTGAGTGAGAAATTTGATGGTGGAATTAATTTAGATTTGAATTTGGAGAGGACGATGGATGGGTAAAATAAGAAGTTACCGGTTTATTTCAAAGGTTAAATTGATAGTAAAATGTCATTTTCACCACGTTACGTTTGTAGAATGTAAAGTCGATATATTTTTATGTCTAATTTTGAAATTTATGTATCGTTATATTTGTAAGTGTAAGTTCATGCATTATTGATAATTTTAAACCCTCAACCATGTAATAATTAAAAAGATAATTGCATTTTACAATACATGAAATTATTTTAAAGAAAAAGTATCGAATCATTCATTTACTCTCCAAATCTCTTTTTATTCAAATAAAATGGTATATTTAAAATACATGTCACGTGGTTTTACTCATTTTAAAAAACACGCAGTATGAAATTTTTTTAAAAAAATATAACATGTGGTTTGTAATCGTTTCATTAAAAATAATAGTGTTGGATGAGGTATTTCAATCAATTTAACATTCCTATAATTTAACCATACTGCTTAAGAATTATACATCAAAATTTGAGTAATTTTCGAAAATTCTTCATTTTAAAATTGCCATCACATTTAAAATAAAAAAATATTTGTGCTTTTTGGAAAAAAATTAAATTTTAATTATTAACGTGTATTGTATTTTTTTATTAACTAAACATAAAAAATTCAATTCAAAATTGATAAGATTAACTATTTTTATGACGTGATTAAAAATTAAAAATTTTATTTTTGTTAACGGTTATAAATCACATGACATGTTTTTGGAAAAATATTCCATAAAACATGTTTTTGAAAATAAATGAAATCACATGATATATTGTTTAAGTTTAAAAAGAAAAACAGTTGTTTTTATTATGATATTACTATTAATAAGAAATAGCATAAAAGAACACTATTGATTAAAGAGTTATATCTATAATATATCAAATTGGCAAGTAAAATAACAATGAATTGAAAATGTAAAAAATAATAGAAAATCGAACAGAATGAAATTTGACTCAACATGTGAGTCTAACTTCATAGATAATTAGAAAAGTTCATTTGCACCATATACCGAAAATCTTGGTTAAGTTGGGTCAAATATTGACATTATATGGACAATAATTTTGTGAAGGACAAAGAAAAAGACTTGTGAACAATAAAGATAATTAGCCCTAAAATTGACCCTACATTACATACATTTTGTTTACATGAAAAAAATGAAATTGATGAGTGGTTGAAGAACATACAAACATACCCAAATGTGAAATTGACCCCACATTTTTCATTTACTTTCATCATTATAATTCTAGTCTAAACCCATACCATCAATTAAAATAATACTGAATACTGATTCACTTTCATTTTATATTAATACAAATTATAAATATTAATTTCACTGGCCCAGTAGGTGGTGGGCTTTGTCTCCCTTTCAGACTTTTACATACATGTCCCATTAATTTGATGTAAATTTCGAATTTTCTTACCTTATCATCGAGGTCTCTTATAATTGATTTTATTCTCTCTTTTCTTTAAATTACTTAGTAAATAATAACAAAGTAAAAATTTCACCCGTCTCATTTGAAAAAGGATTCGAACAT
>CATIWQ010441714.1:0-17944 GCA_949673415.1 Euphorbia schlechtendalii
ATCTATGGGTGACATATATTTATTATTATTTTTATATCTATGGCTAGGTTCTGCGTCTTCTTGCTTAATAGGTTTTGTTTCAAAATCGCTATCTACATCAGACTCTTCAAATATTATTTCATTTGTTTCGTCATCTTTTTCTATTTTAAAATTATCATGTATATTTAAATTTGATAATAAATTTTTTAACTCTTCAATTTGAATATTCATTTCTTTTTCTTCCATTCTGATTTATACCATAAAGTCGTAGGTTCTTCTTGTTTTTTAAATTGAAATCCATATTTATAATTAAATCCTATTTCTACTTTTTCTTTTGATACTAATTCTTCTTTTTGAGTTCCGAAATTTTCTTCTAGAGTTTCTTGCATTAATCTTTTTCCTTTATCTATTTTTTTATAGTAGTAAATTTAATTTTTCTAGAATTATTTTAAATGTGGGTATTTCAGATGTATTCCATTGATTTATAATTTCTTATTTTATGATATGTTGTAAATGGGTTTCATGTTCCTTTAATATGTTTTGTAATTCAGCTATTGATTTTGCAGTGGATTTTAATTGTTCTTTTATTATAATTTCGTTCCATATTTTTTCTATTCTTTTTGAGTCATTTTCCATCTTATTATTCTTCACTATATATCTTTTGCATCCATCCTTGTTCATTTTTTATCCATTTTTTAGTTTGAATGTCTTTTTCATTTTTTAGTTGTTGAATTTCATTTTCTAATATTTGTTGTTCTTCTACTAATTGTAAATATTTTATTTGGGACTCAATAATTGTACTTTTTAACAAAATTTTAATAGATTTTAATTCTCTTTCTTTATTTCTTACTTGTTGTTCTAGATACATAGTTTAGTTATAAGTCTTACTTTACCTTGATCATTTATAGTTATACCATCATGATTAAATTTATGCTCTACTTTTTCTAAAAAGTTGTATCCTAATATTAAATCATAGTTACCAATATATTCAGTTACTCCCATTAACATATTATATTTTAAATCATGTATTTTAAATCTTACTGATGTTTCTTTAGTTATTATAAATTCTCTAGTACTATTGGGACAAGTATAAGTTTGAGGGTCTATTAGTTTATGGTTTGATTTATTTATTTTATCAATATGTATTAGACTTTTTGACTGTTTATCTATTTCAGCGATACAATCATTAGCTAATATTCCATCAAATAATACTACTTTTATTCTTAATTTATCATCGGATGTAATTAATGGTCTAGGAATATTTATTATTTCTTTTTTAAAACTTAATCTAACATTTTCTATTTTTGGTATTAATTTTTCAATAGGTTTATTTTGTCTAGAAGTAAAATCCATATAGATGTCTTCCGGTATGGTTATTTGAGAATATTCTTTATATTCTAGTGGTTCCAATATTTCTTGATATAATCTTGGTACTAATATATTTATTTCATATTGTTTTCTTATGTGATGATTTCCAGTTAATGCATATATCATTTTTGTTTCTATGCTTATTAGTTTACTTCCTGGCGGCATATTTATTCCTTCCAGTTTATAATACAAGGTTAATGCTAAATTTTTATATTTATTTTGTAATGAGATACTAAAATTAGGTTGAACTGTAAATTTAAGTTTTTGATAAATTAAATTTCCTCTTACTATTGATATTAAAGCATCTTGTAAGTTATCTAATATTCTATCATCTACAATATAAATTTGTATCGGTGTATTTATATTTTTCTGAAAATATGCTTTTAAAGTAAATTCTATTCCTCAAAAATAACTATTATTATATATTTTTTAGATTCTTTTTCTGATAGTTTCGACAATTCTCGTTTTATTATTTCATCAGTTATTAGATTAATTCTAGCTTTTCCATTTACTGAAGTAATGTCTATAGTATTTTCATGCTTATGAGCTACATATCTTATTTCTTTATTTCTTTCAAACCATTTAGTTTTAAATATTTTATTTATTGACAATTCTTCTCTTTCTTCTTGTATTTTATGATATATTTCTTGTTTAATATTTGGTGACATTTCATCCTTTTCCATGTTATAACATTTTATTTTTATATGACATATTATCTTTCTCTTTTATTTAATAATTCATTAATTATGTTGTAGCTTTCTTTAATTATTTCTTGATGAATTTTTAAGTTATTGTTTAAATCTTTTATTTCTTTTTCTAATAATGAAACCTTTTCTATCAATTGTTTATGATATTTTTCTCTTAGATTTAATTCTTCATGTATTTCTTTTAATTCTTTATCTTTTATTCTTATGTGGTGATTAATATCTCTATTATAGATTAATGACTTATTTGCTATATGTTCAAGACATTCTATTAAGTTTTCCATTTTAATTTCTTTCTATTATACTTTTTAAAGCATCTCTTATTTTTTCAAATACTTTTATTTTATTTGTTACTTCTTTTATTAGACGTTGAAATCTTGAGTCTTCATCTATGATTTCTATTATTTCGGGTATTTCTACTTGGTGTATAGTAGATAAATGATTATTTAATTCTTCTATCATCCAGTTTATGTTTTGATTAAACCTTTCATTTGTATATTCTATCATGCTTAAATGATGTGCGAATTTTTCTATACTTATATTCATTTTAAATTATTTTTTTATATTGTTGTATTTTATAACATAGATATCCAGTTTTAAAACTTTTTTTATTAACATTGTCATTAGTTAATACTTCAATTAATAAATTTCTTAATCTTCTATACTATATAATCCAGTTAATATTTCTATTACAAATTCTTCAACATTCATTTTTAGTCGTTTATCCATAATCCTCCCACTCTACGTCACTGCTTCCAATCTTATCGAATTCAGGCAATGGCTAAGGTCGACCCCATGAGGTATTTGTACCAGTCTCCCACATTGGCAGGCAAGCTTTCTCGGTGGCTGTTACTCCTCTCCAAATTCGACATTGAGTATAGCACGAAGAAAGTCATCAAGGGTCGAAGAGTTGCTGAATTCTTCGCCAACCAAGCAGTGGACTCTGATTATGTCGAAAACCTGGAATTCCTTGATGAACAATTGTCCTTATTAAAAGAAGTCAAGAAAGAATGGACCAAGTACTTCGATGGTGCCATGAATAGCAAAGGGGTAGGCTTGGGAGTAGTTTTGATTACACCTCAGAACAAAGTCATCCCATTGTCCAAACACTTAGAATTCCCAGTTACAAATAATGGGGCAGAATATGAAGCTTATTTATTTGGTTTGGAAGCACTAGAGAATGTAAGAGCCAAAGAAGTCTCAGTCATCGGAGATTCAACCTTGGTAATTCGAAAAGTGATTGGCGAATGGGAGATTAGGGAGGATTCACTTCGTCCCTATTTGGAAGCAGTCTGGGTGGCCTTTGCTAAGTTCGAAAAATGTATCTTCCATCATGTGTTGTGAGAGGACAATCAAATGGCAGACTCCTTGGCCACTCTAACCTCTACGTGGGAAGGGCCCCAGACCCAACCCATCAAGCCTTTAATTCTTCAATCAGCCGGGGAGCCATATTATTGCAAAGCAGTGACAGTTGATAAAGACTTTGACTCAAGTTGCTAGTATTTTGATATTATCCGGTTTCTAAAAGATGGGACCTATCCTGAGGTGCCACAGATTCAGAGCGCAATTCCCTCCATC
Organism: Euphorbia schlechtendalii; assembly: GCA_949673415.1. NCBI lineage: Eukaryota > Viridiplantae > Streptophyta > Magnoliopsida > Malpighiales > Euphorbiaceae > Euphorbia > Euphorbia schlechtendalii. Next base: position 3,630 of record CATIWQ010441714.1, read on the forward strand.
ACCTGGCCATCCAATTTAGAATTCTTGACAATAATTTATTCCGTCGTACCCTAGAGGGTTTGTTGCTTCAGTATTTGACTGAGAAAGAAGCTCTGCTTATCATCAGAAGACTATACGCAGGGGATTGTGGGCTACACATGAATGGCTTATCCCTGTCCAAGAAGATTTAATGTTAGGGTTATTATTGGACCACTAAGGTCGCCGATTGTGTCGCTGAAGTTAAAAAATGCCATGAATGCCAAATCTATGGAGACCTTAGCCATCTTCCTCCCTCAGATCTTGATAGCTTATCTACTCCTTGGCCATTCTCGGCTTGGGGGATCGATATAATTGGAGAGATTCTTCCTTCCTCCAGCAACGGCCATAGATTCATCATAGTAGCAGTCGATTACTTTTCCAAGTGGGTGGAAGCCTAATCCTACTCCAATATCACTGCCAAGAAAATGGCCAAGTTCATAGAGAAGCACATCTTCACTCGGTATGGGATCCCCCATCACATCGTCTCAGATAATGGAGTCCAATTCCAAGGGGAAACAATGGAACTCCTTAAGAAATACATCATCGAGCATCATCGATCGTCGCCATATAGAACACAAGCTAATGGGGCAGTTGAAGCAGCCAATAAGTCCATCAAGAAGATCCTGAGTAAAATGGTGACCACTTATCGAGATTGGGAAGATAAATTACCTTTCGCAATCTGGGGCTACAGAACGAGTATTCGGACCCCCACAAACCAAACACCTTTCTCGCTAGTATATGGTATGGAGGTGATCTTTCCAGGGGAGATAAAAGTGAGATCTTTAAGAGTAGCCCTGGAAGCCAAGTTAGGAGAATCGGAATGGGCCAGAGCTAGGTTCGAACAGCTTAACATGATTGATGAGTCCCGCCTTAAAGCCTTAGACCACCTCCAGATGTATCAACAACAAATGGCCAGAGCGTACAACAACAAGGTCAAGCATCAGAAGCAACAGCTGAAAGTAGGAGATTTGGTACTGAAGCAGTTGAGACCTTCGAACATGGATGTTAGAGGGAAATTCAGGCCCAATTGGGAAGTTTCGTTCGTAATCAAGAATGTGCTAAGCAAAGGAGCAATCAAGATTATGGATATGGATGGTAATGAGTTCATCAAACCTATCAATCAAGACAGACTTAAGCGCTACCATGTTTAGGAAAAGAAATAAATATAGAAAAGCAATACAAATGAACAAAATATATATGTAAATAAGCCTGTTAGTTAACACTCTGTTGGTTGAGCAAAAATTAGGGCCTTTTATTGTAAAAAAATAAGATAGTCCGCTGAGTTAAAAACCCGAAAAGGGCGATTCAGGCAAAACTTAGGACAATGAGTGAGGAATAAATTCATTAGTTAGAAAACCTGAAAGGGCTAGCTAATGGAAGGAGTCAGATCACTCAAAATATTTGTACTTCAATTTATCTCATCAATAAAGATATAATTTCTTGTTGAAAACGTTTATTGTGTACGCTTACAAAAATGATGAATGCCAATGGTTGAAACGTCACAAGTAATCAACAAACATTTTATGATACAATTAGTCTAATAGTTTGTATTTAAGGAAAAGATAAATAAATCTGATAGAATCATACCCCACTGGTAAGTTCTAAGCAAAAGTAGATTAGATTTCTTCTTTTAATAGCATCATTCTTGATAATTCATCGAACCGGATCTATCTACGACCATAAGGGCTCAGCCCGTCTTCCTCCCTTGACCACTTGCGTATCACCCAAGCATAACTCCCAGGGTCCATCAGAGACATAATCACTCCTAACCATCCGCGGTAGAACCTGTCATCTCCGTAGTCTCAATTGCCCCGTAATTAAGATGAGAAAATCGAGTGTTCTGAATCCATAAGACCGGCAACCTGTCTAGCCAAGAATGATGCCACTCTGAAACCTGGAAGGTGCATATTTCACGTGGTATCCTTTAGCGTCTCCCGTACTGCCTACAGATATGGCTAGGAGAGTAAAAGGTGGAATGCTACAAGCCCATCAACAGAATCTCGTCTTCATACATCAAGACTGCAACGTGAGTGATTGCCCACCAAGGGCAAAGACAGCGGATCCTGTCATCAGAAAGTGTAAAAATTTCTAGATCCAATTCTCCTCAGTCATCCGGGAGTGTCCCTCAGTGGCCAACCTTCGCCTATTGTATGTAATGGGTGAGTAATCGGAAGGGTTTCCTCATGGATCGCTAATCAAAGAAAGCTTCTCCAACAGCCAAACTTGAACAAAAACCCTATTTAGTAAGTCAAAAAATGTGGAAATCAATAAGTGGTCATTACTGGTCTACCTCAAGAAGCGTGAATCGATCATTGACCAAATCAAGGCAAGAGATAGCGGCATACATGCTAATAAAATTCTCTGCCAGCGCTAGTGTAGATGGAGAATTACCCCGATAAAGGGGATTGATAATGGACATTAGCCAGAATGGGGCAACATAACCAACTCAACAGATAAATTCTGACATTAGAAGCAGAGCCACCATGTATGGCAAGGAAAAAATTAAGACAAGGTTCGATAGGTTGAAAACCCGCAAGGGCGGTCTATGCAAAAGTTAGAACCAATATCAAATTCATCATCTCCTCCTCGGAACGGTACGTGCACGGTATTATATACCTCCAAAACTTCAAGCAAAAGGCTTCCAAGCAATCATCGCCGACACAATGCGGGGTCGACGACTAATCCAGACTTTCCTTAAACCAGATCCAAGATTTGAACTTGAATCTGATTCAACGAACCCATGGTTGTCACTCTGAGGGAGTCATCCATGGAATCCCTAACAAGACAAAACCTAGGGGCAACCATGCACCAGCATAAGAGAAGGCTCTTCAATGAACGAGGCCCACAATACCTACAATAAATGAACATACATCATATGATAAATATTGCTCATGCATGAAGTCATTCATACACACATACACATCATATCATTTACAGGTAAAGACGATGCCAAACTGGGGCAACACTATCCTAGTAAACAAGAACCTCCACCTCCACATGAGGAACCTACAAACAAGATGATGGCCCATTCAAGCCAAAAGTCAATTCAAGCCTACTTAGGCCTCCCTCAAATAGCATTACAACATCACAAAAGCCTCCCAAAATAATGGAGCGGCCATTAGGACATCCTTGAAAATCTCAAACTCAAATTTTTGCATTTATCATGGGTTTGAAAAAATATTTCTCAAAACCCTCATATTTTAATTCTTGATTGAAGGGGCAAAAATTTTTGCTCTCAGCAATCTTATTCAAGAAATTAAAACATATGCCATGAGTATCTACTAACAAGATTCCTCATTCTTGCAGGTACCCCTTCGACTCACAAGGGGCACCCAATTCAGATCGCAACGATCAACCATCCCATAGCGGATTTCAACGAGGACTCATAGCAGTCAACGTATCAATAAAGGTATGGAGCACACGGCTTTCATCCTTTCCCCAGCAGTTCCAAGAATCACAATCAACTCACGATCAACTCACAAGGGGCATCCATCGCTGACTCTCTACAGTCCACGTAACCTCTTTTTTCAGACTTTTTACAATCAAATAAACTTTCTACAGTTCACAAATTTCCAACTTTTTACAGTCAACCAAACTTTTTAAAGTTCAAAATTTTCAAACATTTTACAGTCAACCGAACTTTCTATAGTTCGCAAATTTTTGACTTTTTACAGTTCGACATTTTCCGACATCTTACAATTAACCGAACTTTCTACAGTTTGAAATTTTCTGACTTTTTACAATCAACCAAACTTTTCACAGTTCGAAATCTTCCAACTTTTTACAGTCAACCAAACTTCCTATAATTCAAAATCTTGACTTTTTTTTACAGTTAAACGAACTTTCTACTGTTCAAAATCCTGACTTTTTACAGTCAACTAAACTTTTCACAGTTCGAAATTCCTGACTTTTTACAGTCAAATGAACTTTCTATAGTTCACCACTTTCTGACTTTTTTACAATCAAACGAACTTTCTACAGTTCGAAAATTCTTGACTTTCTACAGTCAAATGAACTTTCTACAATTCACCACTCTTGGACTTTTTACAGTCAATGAACTTTCTACAATTCACATCTTATCTCGATTTGCTCAGTCAATGATCCTTCTACGGTTAATGTTGTCAAAGGGGCTTACTACAGCCCGTAAACGGGATCCTCAACCAAAAGAACGGAGACATACGGTCAATGTTCTCTCCCTAACGGTTCCAACGGTATCAATCATCCGAAATTCAACTTCACAGGGAATTCATCGCCATGAAGGTAATTCACAAGGGGCATCAGGAGACTAATTCCTGAGAGATACCGCATCAAGATGAAATCTTCCAGCCATTATCCCCAAAGAGTACCAACCATGACCGGGCAGGTATTGTCTCTAAACCTCGCTGCTCTTTCAATCGTGGGACCATACTGATCTCATATCAGCAGTTATACCATGAGAGGCAGCTTGTGACCATGGGATTTTTATTCCCGACTCGCGAGTTTGATGATAAAGCTGCAACTTTTCTCTTGTTAGCTTTTTGCATTTTGCAGGGTTCTGAAATCATCTAGAAATCATCTGCCTTGTTTCTTTGGGCCTCTATTTCCTTAAAAAGCTTGAATAAATAAAAAAAGCCATCCTGTATGTGTCATATCGTTAACGATATTGCCATATCGTTAACGATATTGATGACATCGTTAACGATATCATCGATATCGTTAACAATATCAATTTTACAGACAGTCCAAAAAGCAGTTTCTGCATTATTTAGTCAAAAACACCCATCCTCACCCCATTATTCTTGACTTTTTCAACCTAACAGCCTGTCATCATTATGCCAACCCACATGGTGGAAGAAAATAATGGAAAAATGATAAGATGATTGGGTGTACCACTTGTGTAAGTGGATGACTTTTTGGATTGAAGGGAGACCATAATAAGGGAGAGAGTGGTAGCAAACGAGAGGGGGGGTTCATCAGTAAAGGGAGCTCATATTCTGGAGAAAAAAACCAGAGAAAAAAATCGAAGAGAATACATCATAAGGAGGGATTTGTAAAAAAAATTAGATTTTTGGAGATTTTTAGATCTAAACCCAAAGGATGAAGGATCTCTAACTCTTCTCTCCCTCATTTCACACACCATATCCAGGAAGCACTACCTTCCCTCAAAGAGTAGACCTCTACTCTCTATTTTCATCAAAAACCGCAACACCAAAACAAAGAAATAAGGAGGACTTTTCGGGTTATTTTCGTGGACCGAACAAAGTGGATTCACAGCTACGGGGTAAGCCTCTGAATTCCTAGAGTCGTGCTTTACGTGTTTATATCATATATATGTGTTTATATACGTAAAAATGTGAAAGTCATATTGAAACCTAAAAACTGCATGTATTTTGTATGTCAATATAGTTGAACGATATTGTGATGTCGTTAACGATATCATAATATCGTTGAACGATATTAATGATGCCGTTAACGATATGATTGATATCGTTAACGACATCATTTTCTTGGCAGAATGTTTGTAAAATTTCCAGATTTCGATTCATGTTCAAGAGGGTCAATGGTGACTATTCAGATACAAAATTTGAGTTTTCAGTACATGAAGTGTATATGTGAAAATTTTACAAACCCAAGTTTTTTTTCCTTAGTCAGAACGTTATTTTATCGGCTTTAATGATTTCTTTTTCGAAATGTTTTTAATAATTTCACGATTTATGTTTTTGACCTAGATTTATTTTATGTCATATTATTATGAAGAGTGCTAAGAAAACCCCACGAAGGGAACCAAAGTTCTCGGATAATCGACCCGACAAATATTTGCATGTGGCATTTTCACTAAAAATTGTTAACTAAACTTATATGTTTAAAATGAACTTTTTTATTACAAAAATAATTTCCAAACTCTACGATGTTTTAAGTTGAGCCGTTCGGGTCTTGCAAAAAAAAAACCAAAACAAACATACTTGTAATTACGTGTAGCGTGCCATATTTGTACTAACCTTTGTGGATGCAAGTAGTCTAGGGCAGATGTATGTTAGGATTTACTTTTGTTCGGGTATAGCTTTTTATTTCAAAAATCAAATGTAACATTTATTAGATATGGTTGTATTCTAGGCAATTGTATTCCTTAGATTCTATTGTATTTAGGCTATTTGTAAAACCCCAAGCCCAATGATGTAATTAATACCCCGTAGAATAGGCGAATTTAATTTCCTACATGTTTACTTTCCGCAATTTACTTATCGTTTTATGAATGCGCGATAAACATAAACTGAAAACATTTAGTTTAGTTCGAATATTGTAAACGTGGTTTCTCTCGTAGTGTAATTTAACTCAAATGACGACGAAATAGATAACTCATTCCAAACCTGAATCTCTACTTTGTGGTACGGATTAGGCATACGGATCTAAGCTGTACCAAAATTTCCTGGAAGAGCTGATTTGGGTGGCCACTCTATAACATAGACTAGAGGTCCTAATCTCGAGTCTTTGGTACTTGGAACCCATTTTCAAGCACAACTTGGTTTTCATTCTCAAAACCTACATTTTCATAAAACCACGGTTTTCCCCTTTTGGAAACCTCTTTTCCAATGCCCTCTCACACGCCCTGCTTTTTCAAAAACCCCACACCCCTTCTCACGGGGCCGGCGCTTTGTGGCGTCCGCGCGGGTTAAAAAACATCGTTCACTCGCACACTGGATCTATGATTATAACGCTATTTAGTGAGCCAACATTTTTGAATGGTAACTTGCTAAATGTGGCTATGTGAGAGCGACCCGTACTAAGCATAGTAAAATTGTTATCCAGGTTTGTATAATCATCTTAATTCATTTGCACTAGATTTAGAAAAGTTATTTCAAGTGTTGCTCTGCAGTGAATAGTTGAATATCTGAGTGTCTAGAACTGAGTTTGTTAAATTAATCTAGTGAATGTAATATCTTTGATGACCTTGCATGATTTCTTTACTATACTTGTTCGTAGGAAAAATCTATATATTTTTATCTTCTCTAATCTTTCATACATTTACCTATTCATCCATCATTACAATCCTCCCTACTAAAATCAAATCTATTTTATTTTCTTTTATTCTGTTTCCCTTGTTGATCTTTAGAGCTGATCCTTCCCTGTGGGTTCGATATCTTTTAAAATTACATCGCAACTGTATACATCATCATTTTTCTATTTGATAAGTGGTATTGACAACAGCTGTACTTTGAAGCAAGAAACTTTTTAGTGCCATTACCGGAGATAATTCTTTCGGAACGTGTGAAACCAAAATCTTGCGAATAAGTTATTAAACTTATCAGTAGAAAAGTGGCAAACATCGGCCTATTAGAGGAGTCTATGCACGTAGATTTCAATGAAACTAACAAAGGCAGAAAGAAGTTTGTTTGATGAAGAAGAAGGAGTTACTCAGCATTCAAATCAGCTCAGTACACCATAAGCTGTGCTACCCAACTTAGCACAGGATCCCCCAGCTGAGGAAACCAAAGATGATGATGATCTTTCAGTCAACTTCAACAATGGTGAAGATCAACCTCCATCTCAACATCCAGTTATCGATTCTCCAGTAGTCAATTCAATTCTTCCAAGAGAGATTAGAGCCCATCGTAACCATCCACTTAACAAAATAGTTGATGATGTTCATAATCCAGTGATGGTAGAGGTCAGCTCAGTTGTATGATGTGTCATCCAGCATTCATATCATTGATTAAACACCCAAGAAGTTTGAAGATGCAGAAGGAGATGACTATTGGATGATCGTAACGCAAGAGGAATTAGACCAGTTCAAATGTAATGATGTCTGGGATCTGGTTCCTAATCCTAAAGGGAAATCAATAATCGACACCAAATGGGTCTTCAAGAATAAGCTTGATAAAGAGGGCGTTGTTGTCAGGAACAAGACTAGGCTTGTTGCTCAAGGCTACAATCAACAGGAAGGCATCGATTATGATAACAACCTATGCTCTAGTAGCTCAACGGAAGCCATTTGAATCCTCTCTGCTTTTGCATCCCATATGAACTTCAAATCATTTCAAACGGATGTTAAAAGTGCTTTCTTGAATGGATTCATTCAAGAAGAAGTATATGTTTGCCAGCCTCTAGGCTTTGAGGATGCAAAAAATCCTAAGCACATCTTCAAACTGAAGAAAGCTCTCTTTGGATTGAGGAATCTGCTCCTCGGCATGAGAAACCTCAGCTTGATCCATCCTTGGATCAAATAGCCAACCTAGAGGTTCCTAAAAATCCTACCCCTTCTCTTTCTTCTGTATATCCTAACCCTTCTCTTTTAAACCCTTCAAATCCCCCAGGCTCTACTCTTGTAGATCCTGAAACGCAGAACACCATTTCCTCTCCTTCTTCCTCTTCTACATCTGAACATTCCCCAATTATTCATATCTCTTCACCTTCTATCAGCCAAGACACCTTCCCTTCTCCAGTACATAATACTCCTACATCTTCTCCTATACATTCTCAAACAATTCTTTCACAAGCCATTGTACCTTCTATTCTACTCAAACCTATCCCCTCCTCTGTGCATATTACTAAACCTACCATTTCTTCAAACCCATCCACAACCCTCTTAACCCCTCTAATTAGGGAAGTTCTTAATGCTGAGAATTAGGCTCAGCAAGGGAAAGCTAGTGATCAATTTGCTGAGGTAAGTTTTACAGCTCGTGAAGCACCTAAATCCAGCAGAAAGCTAGAAATGGCTGAAAAATCTTTCCTGGCTCAGATCCGTGAGTTAGCTAGAAAGCAATTTCCAGCACTCAGGACTGATGCTGAGTTAGATGGGCTAGTAAGAAAATTGCTAGTGTCTAAGGAGTTGACGAACTTATCATCCAAGATAAAGGAAAAATTTGTTGAGTTTGAATAGCACACAAGTGTGCCTAGTGAATCTCTATACTTTGATGAGTTTGAGAGGATCTAAGGTAGCTTGTTGGCTATTCAAAATCATCTAGCAAAAGAGAGTGCCAAAAGCTTGGTTAATAAGATGGTCCTAATCCTTAATGGGTTAATGGATTCTGTACCCCAGCTTGGGATAAGAACTGCATCTATCTCCACGTCTACTATGTTAGCAAATGCTGTAGCAGGAAAGATAAAGGGTAGTGTGGATGCTGCTTCTGAGTAGCTAAGTCTCTTGAGTACCAATATGGCTACTCAAGTGACATAGATCCATGAGCTTGGAAAGGAGCAGGCTAAAATAAAGTGGCTCAACGATCACAAGATTGAAGACCTCACCAAGGAGGTGACAACTACAAAGGACATAGGCCACAACATTGCCAGGCTTGTTGAGTTGGAGTACAAGCTTCTTCTTGTCCATGATAACAAGCAGGATGAAATTCTGAAGCTACCAAAGAACATATCCATAAAGTTGGACAAGGCCCCTATCATCAATCTTGATCCTCTCAACACCAAAATGGACACCATCCAAAGAGAGATCTCAAATCACATCACGGAGAAAGTATCTTCCTCACAAAAGTTCCTTGTATCCGCGATGGGAAAGATTTTTCCAGACATGCCTATGCCCAGTGAGCCTCCAAGCGAGCCCCTTTGCCTAGAGACTGGAATGACTATCCACTCCAAGCTCAACGTCATAAAATCCAAAGTGGAGGATCAGCCGAAGAAGATTAATTTGCTACAGAAGATGGGAGAGCTGGATAGCAAAGACATTGATTATACCTCCAAAACCATCGCCTCCATTTACCCAAAGATTCTTGACATCGAATCTTAGCCAAAGATTGCACTAACATCAACGGGCTTCCGAAGCCTTTTGTAGTGTTTTCAACAGTTTACGAGTCAAAGCTTTGATCAAATAGCTCATATCTCAAGGTGCCATCATCTTCTTCTCAGTGAGCTAAATGACCCAGATTTCCTCTCTACCAAAGGCAAGGAGCAATTGGAGCAAGAGATTTCCCCTGCAATCATCAGCTAGCAAGAAAGTTTCCAAGCTGCACTTGACACCTTTAATGTCTGTCTAGATAAAATTGTTCAAGGTCAGATAGCAAAGGGGGAGAAGGTAGTTGAAGATGCTTTCAGAACGGCGAATCTTAACAAGGGATCTCTTACCAGGCATGAGCATCCTCTTCATCCTTCAAATAGCCAGTAGTAGAGGACGAATCCAAATAAGTATCATGGGAAGCATGGCTCTTCTTCTACTTTAGCTTGCAAGCATTAGCTTATACCAGATTTTGTGTAGTTGTATAGAAAACTTGTAATTGCATTTAATGTAATCTTAGCTCAGGACATCTATTATGTACTAACTAAATTTCTTTAATAATCAATAAAATACAAGTTTTCCGCCTCAAGTTAAGATCTTCTTAACTTCTATAGCTAAGTATATTTTATGCTGTATATATAATATGTCGATACAGGAAACTATACAAAAGACCAAAACATTGAAGATAAGCTGAAGTAAGACAAGTCTCAATCCAAAGAAGAAATCCTCAAAGTATGGGGGAGCTGAGCCGCGTGAAGAAAGACTCACTTAGTATGGGGGAGTTCAAGCTGACTAAAGGAAGTTACTCAGCACAAGGGAGTTCTTACATCACTTTCAGGTATTCTGATATCTCTGAACTATTCATTCAATTAACTTCTCTACTACCTAGTTTGCTATCTATCCAAAATGGGGGAGATTGTAGAACCCAAGTAAATAGTACCTCACAGTACTTAAAAGTTTTGGACATAGAAAACTATTTATGATAGTGAAATTAATTGAGTACTAAGTATACTCTTATTTAATTAAGTTGACTTGAGTATGTTTAAGGGTAAAACAGCTTAGTTATGCTAAGTAATTAATTAAGTCACGACTTAGTATAGGAAAAGCCAACTCTGTGATGAGTACTATGTAGGTCAGATTTATTCTCACTCAGTATATGCTGAGTTTTGCTTTATTTATTTAAAGGAAGTTATATCGTGACATGTAAGGATATTATGACATGTATACTACTAACATCATTTGTGAAGGAACAGAATATTCCTTAGTTACTTTTCAAGAGAAAAAAGATGCTGAAATCAAGAAAGATTCTTGTGGTCTTTACAACATTAAACGTGTCTATACGGAGCGTCAGAGATTCCTTACTTAAATCCAAGAATAAGGAATGATTTCGTAAATTACGTCATGCTTCAAACATTTCTGCGTGCCTCTCGCAACGTCATCAAAGTCATCTAATAGAAAGACTCCACATTGCATTATATCGCGTATCTCTCAAGATCCAGATTGCTCGAAGATAAATGAGAATTTCTAACTGGAAACAAATCACGCCTCAACGTTCAATCCCTATCTCTAAACGTCCTGAAATCTATCTCCAACGGGAAGATTTGAAAGATTAAGTGAGATGAGAAATTGAAGATTCGCGATGTCCTCAAAGTTTGCAATGACTATTTTTCAGAGACTCAACGTATAAATAGAAGACTGAAGCAGACGTACAAACTTGGTGAATCACCTTGAATTTCCTAAGAGCAAAACTCTACGAAAATCTTTTCAGTTTTCAAAGAAATTCTCAAGCAAGCAATCAACAAACACTCAATCATATTATCTGTTTGTAATAGAGAGAATCACTCATAGGTTTAACATTGTAAGGATTCAACGTGTTATAAGTTGAATTCAGCCCATTAATTTTATTGAAATATTGAGTGTCAGTTTGGGAAGGGTACCCAAACTGAGTTGAGTGGTAGTTAGAAAGGAAGGTACTTTCTGTAATAGATTCTACCCGCTGTAAAGGCTTCTCCGCCTGTTGAAGGAACGAACCACTAGTGGATTAAAGCTCGGAGATTGTTACCGGGGATTGGAGGTAGGCTAGGGGCCGAACCAGGATAAAATCTCTAGTGTAATCGTTCTAACTCTAAGCGTTTTGCTTTATCAGCTTCTTACTCATTCATCTCTCTAATGATACTCAATTACTTGTTATCCAATCTGTACTGAGTAAGGTTTACTCAGCTAAGGATTGAAGATAAACTATGCCAGCAAAGCTAAGAAGTTTATAAGTTTTTATATTACACTTAGTACGCATATAAAACTGAACTGGGTGAACATTTCTGAAAAAGCTTAAAAGTAACCTAGTTAAGGCATTCACCTCCCTTTGTTGTTGTTATTAGCTTGTTTACGGACCAACTGCTAGTAAAGGATGAGGTGGTGGCAGAGCCAAGGTTGAAGCCTAGCACGAAGACCAACCTACCCCCATAGTTCGATGGGGTGGTGAGGATGATATATTCAAGGTTGGAAGAGAAGTAGGTGTTACGATGCATTGGAGAAGCTACTGGAGAATTTGTAATGGTGATTAAGGTGGAAGGGATGCGGAGCGCGTCATGGCCACCTTTGAGGAGGGGGCCAATTCTTTGGGTTTTGGAGGGTCCTTTCAGCGTAAGGACCCAAATTTCAATCTGCATATGATGCCCATTTTCAACGGAAAAGACTCACTATCTTTCCATATTCATAAGTTTGAAGCCCTGTTATGGGAAAAAAGTTTTTTGGATGAGATGTTGGCTGAGTTGTTCCCTTGTTCCCTATCATGGATGGCAGCCAAGTGGTACTTCTTCCCCCATATCAATAAAGAAAGATTGGGAGCAGATTTATAGAGCATTCAAGGAACATTTCTTGTTCCTGGAGCATCTGGAGAAGGGAATGCACAAACTTATATCTTGCACTCAAAATGAAGGAGAGAGTTTTGGTGGATACATCCAGAGGTGGATGTCAATTCAGGTGGTGATGAAGAGGAGGCTGGATGGGCCTATCATGATAGGTAGGATAATGGGAGGAACTCGTCAATTTTACAATGAAAGAATTTTTAGGCTGAGAATAACGAGCCTAGAGATGTTGATAGAGGAGGGAAGGAAGCTGGATCGGTTGGTGAATGAAATTGGGGATCTAGTTTATGCCATTGACTTGTGTGTACCGGTAGAATGGGTTTTGGAGATGGTAGCTCAGGCTGTCATGGAGAGCTAGTAATGGTCATCGATGAGCGGAGAGCCCCAACATAGTAATGTAAGATGAGGTTAGCTCAACTATAGTAGGAGGGCAGATGTAGTGTAACTATCAAAGGTTTAGCCTTGGGGGATACCAATGCATGATGGAAGCGAATTACCTTCATTCCATGTCCTCAAGTTTTAAGTGTTCATGCATGCTCAAGGCTTGTTAGATGAAATTCTAGCCACCCTCTTCCCCTACTCTCTATCAGTAATGGCGGGTGACTGGTACATGAACTTGATAAGTGTATAATTACACTTATTATCATTATAATTTTACACAATAAACACTATAGTTTAAATCATTTTTATATTTCATATAAAAGATTTCACGCGGTAAGTAGTTGTTTTTGATGCAAATGTAGATACTAGGTAAATCTTGGGAGTAAAATGATCTAAAGTGGAATTCTATGAAAAAAGAGTGAAAAAGGTGCAAAGAGATGCGTGGAACATAAAGATTTGGCTTAGGATCGAAGCTGTCGAAGATCGATGAAGTTTCAAGAAGTATTTTGAAGAAAAACACAATTCAAGGTCGCGATAATCGTTCACGGTCATGACTTGTACACTTCAAAAATAGAAAACTATCAAACGAAGATTCACACTCATGACTTATCTATCACGGTCGTGACTTGGACAGTTTTTTGGTTTTATCTTTTTATCTAACAACCGCTAGATAAGCATGATCCACCATCAACTGCCAATGAAAAGATACTTATCAGGAGTCAACCAATCATGAAAAGGTGCCTATCCATTGTGGATTGAATCAAAGCCTCTCAACCAATCACATTGAAGAGATGCAATCTTTCACGAATGGATGTGACTCTTCGTTTGGATAGACGCAACCCTTCAAACTCTATAAATAAGGCTCCAATTCTTCATAAATTTCGTGCATCAGCAGTGCATCGGGTAGCATTAAAGTGCAGAATGAAAGGGGTGGAAAAGTAGTGCATAATGTGTGTATAGATAGAGAGTAAAAATGTCTAGTTTTCTCTACGTCCATAAGCGTTAGCAAGAAAATGTATCAGTGATTCGAATCCCTATTTTGATCACTAGATTTCTCTACATATTTGAGCGATTTTTGTATAAGTGTAATTACAAATCACTTATCAATAAAAGTTTTCGTTCTTCAACATTCGTTTATTCGATATTCGCGAAGAATAGCTTCCTAGCGGAGGTTGTGTATAGGCCGAGACCGAATTCAAAGCAGATGCAGGAATTGCGGGAATTGACGACTCCCATTAAAGAGTGGATTCGGTTTGATCAACTTTAGCTTTCACTTGCATACCTTACAACTTTGCTTTGCTTTCTACTTATACTTTCTATTTCGAAGTTTATGATATGTCTATGTGTCA
>CATIWQ010441759.1:0-11451 GCA_949673415.1 Euphorbia schlechtendalii
AAATCTTCACTTCTTTCCTTACTAGTATATGTTACATAATCGACATTGACGTACATAAATCAAGTCATTTACTAACTTAATCAAAACGACGATTGGCTTTAGAAATGGATTAAGATTATCAAAAGTCGATAAAGTTGTAAAGTTCAATTGAGATTTACTACATTTGGCACCCCCACAAACCATACATTTATATCTCAATCTTAAAATCAAAACATAAATTGAGTTACAATGATATTTAAAAAGTTGGTGGCTAGCTTTTTTTACTGGTTCTTAATTTAGTCAAAGTATATCATGATGATAATTTTTTTCATTCAAATTTCTTCCTCTCTCTACGAAATTCTCGTTCCACCTCTGTAGTGGTAACAAGAATTGTAAGAGAAGTGTATATCATTGGAGAACAAGTAAAGTAAGAAAATTTAAAATAAAAAAATATGTTCGGCATGTCTGTTCTGATAAACTTAATTAAAGACCACTTATGAAATGAAACGTCCATATGTAAAATTGAAACTTGGAATGATCAATTAAGTTATGGATCAAAAGTTTATTTGAAATTGAATATCCTAAACCTTGTATATTTATCATATGCCCCTAATTTATTCAAATTTTTTTTAGCAATTCTCATTTACAATATAACTTTTTGTTTTTGGAAAAGTAACCATATTTTATAATTGTGTATGTTGTGAGCAATCAATAACTAGTCGAACAGATTAGACTCAACGTAAATTGGTATAAATAAAATTTTTTTCTTTATCTAGTTTGAGTACATTTTTATATGATTCATTTAGCCTTTTTCATAAACTCGATTACCTCGTGCATGGCATTAGTGATGAGATCGACAAAAAATTTACAAGGTTAGGCATATCATTAAACGCAAGTGCATATTAGACCAAGAGGAAATCAAGCACATATATGCTAAGCATTCTCTTTTCAATGATGAAAATGTTTGTTTAACTTTTTTTTTTTTAAAAAAAAAACATTTGCCTTATTTGGACTTACATTAAATGGAAAGAAAAATTCCCAACCTATCCCGGATGTGACTCGAACCTGAGATCTTTAGAGTCCACAACTTCTATCTTAACCATTAGGCTAAGACCTCAATCACAAAAATGTTTGTTTAACTTAATTATATACTTAATGTGTCACGTAAATCTATGAGGGCGAGATCTCAACTAAAGTGAGAGTGAGCTAAGTTGCGCACCAAGCCCATGCAACGTCACTTAATTTGTCTTTTCGACCCGAGTATGAAAATAATTTCCTTTTATGTGTAATTAATATCGATATTTGTTACAAATACCTCATCTTCTTTAATGTGTTTGTCTTTTATGTGATTAATATCTTAGCTTGGTGATTATGATTGAAGTTATGATACCTAGAGATAGAGACCATAAGTTTGAGTTACATTCGTAATGAATGTAGATTGTGTACATTAAAAAATTCATTTACTTTACTTTTATTGACATCTTTTAAGCTTAAACAAATTAAAAATAATTTTTGAGATTCCAATACATTAATATAATTATTTTTCTTACCTTTATTTATATTGGTATTGCTAAACTATTCAAAAACATCAACTAAAATGAAGTGGAGGGATGATAACTCTACTTTTAGACCAATTGTAATGTGAAGTTAGGAAATATATATCCAAAACTCATTATTTACTAAACTACTACTCTAAGTGATTAAAATAAGAAATCTATCCACAAGAAAACATGAAGTACGAAATAAAATTATTACAAAAAAAGTAGAAATAAAACAACATATCCAAATAAAATTTGGATTCAAAGCTGGCGGGTTCAGTTTTAAACGGGTCTACTTCCCACACCAAATGGGCCCTTGCCCTTGGTGACCCGCTTCACGCTTAACTTCATTGACAAGTAGTCTAATCATTTCACCTGCGTTCTCTCTCTTTCAAATCCTTTTCTCCTATTCGTCGAGCTGAGCTGTTTGTTTCCTCTGCTCTCCCAACTCATCAGCTTCGCCTTTGCTGTACCTATTAGGGTAAATTTTTTCTGTATTTTTGCTCTTGTTAACCGTTCCTATAATGTATTGTATACACATTCTACTTGATCTGCGCTACTTGGTTCATCAACAGTCGAGAATTCGGAATAGAGTAGAAAACTGATCGTTTTTCCATGAAACGGAACATGCAGCTAGAAGTTGCTATAGTTAAGCGTATACTTTTTCTTTGTTTATATTTTGGTGTTTGTTTGATAATGTTTGCCAAACGAGAATTTGTATGAACTAAGAAAGCTAATGGCGGAAGAGTATAGTAAATGGAGTAGAATTTCTTTTCTGATTTGATCGAAATAATAGCAGCAATGAGGTTTTGGTACTGCCAGGATTAACTAGTTCCTTCTCGTTCCAAACCGTACTTAATTTTTTCGTTTTTATTGTGTAATTAGTTCTTTGGATTTTTTTAATTTTTTGTTTTCTTAGTTATTTGCTTCTGTTTTCCTATGGAGTTTATCTGCTCTCTTTTATGAAAAAATAAATTCAGTTTGATTGACATAATATTCGTGAGCGGCTAGTCAAAGTGAGAGAAGAGTGGCTAAAGCCCTTCTTACTACAGAGACCAAATGATTTTAATGTTCGTAACATTATTAATCTTCTTGTAAAAGTTTGATCGTTTTTGTGAATTTAGTTTGACTGATTCAATGTGTAAAATCCATTTGAAACTTATATATTTGATTTCAAGATCAGATTAACTTTTTGTCCAGTCGACGGGGACAGAGAAGCTAGTCGTGCAAGAAAATAATATTGAAGCTGTTCTTCTTAATAAAATATCTTGACATCATCGTTATATGTACAGTGTGGAATTGTGGATTGTAGGCAACTTGATGTCTTCGCTATAACTGGATTTTACGTTTCTAATTTTGATACAACACTTCATTAACCTTCTCCTGCATTTCACCCATTTTGTGTTACCATCATCTAAGAATGGCTTCTAATCTTCTTTCTAATGAATAGCACTTAATCTCTGTTGATTAATGAGTGATTTTTCAGTCTATCTTATAATTGGGTTAGGGCAATCAAACTTTTACTTAATATTGGTTGTGTAACTGTAGGAGATACTTGATGAAGATGATACAAGACTGAAACATCTGAAGAGTGATTTTGGATGGACTTTATGATGCTGTGACAAAAAAAAGGTGATATAGCAAGCGAAGTTTGGATTCAAAGGAAAACCAAAAGGCATTTCTGAAGGAAGCAGTGGGATATTTATTGAAGCAGTGAAAATTGCACAGAAGTAGGAAAGCTGAAGGTACTGTATTACTATATGTATGAGTTAAGCTTCGTTTCTAAAAATTTCTTGGTAAGGTAGGTTTTGTGAATAAAGTATTTATAGATTTTATCTGACAGTTCTTGAGCATATTATTTATATCACATAGAAGTATAACAGAATTTAGTTTGAGGGAACATGGAATCGCAAACTGAGTTTATTGTCGTAAGCTTAGAATTTTAGCATATATAAGTATGCAGCATCGTGAAAAATTTTACAGCACATATATCTGCTAATACAGTAGAGTGATTCATTGTTTTTGGCTTTGGAAGCATTTATGTCTTGTAAGAAGCTGATGTCTTCTACTGTGAGACAGAGCAAGTGCTGCTCAGTATTTTGATCCTAGTGCAATTTTTTATTTTACTTATAGTGTCTATTATTGTAATTGATGAGAAATGTTTGTTGTGATGGTGTCTCTGTTGATATGATGGTGAATTAACTGGTACATGTTTTATTTTTCTTTTGTTTCTTATCTGATTGAACTTAGTTTTGTGTACTTGTTGCTGGATTATTATGTTTCATTGTTGACTAATGAGAAGTGAAAGCATTTGATATAATGAAGTACATCATGAATAAATGATTTTAAGCAATAGCCAGGAATACAAGACTAGTTAATTCTTTTTTTTCTCTGAACAGTATGTATTTTTTTTTATTTTCAAGTATTTGTGCTTGTTGATTATTTGAAAGCAGAAAAAACTCTCTGAATTCTGAGCATTTTTAAAAAAAAATCACTGTGTAATAACATAATGTCCAGTTTGCTACTGTAAATAAGAACATGATGTGCACTTTAGTCACTTCCTATTAGGTACCGATAATATACATCTTTGTTTGTGTTTTGTAGCACAGTTCTTAACTTTGACTTCCAATTTTTATGTTTGTTTTTCAGTTCAACAATGTCTCATTCTTTAGGGAAGAGAAAACACGGAGTCGATTCTATGTTGGAGGACTATGAATACAAGTGCTATCAGGAGCTAAAATGGGGCAGGATCAAAATTAAATTGGAAAATTCAGCTTATATATGCCCTTACTGCTATGGGAGGAAGAGAGAATACCTCTTTGAGGAGCTTCTCCAACATTCATATCGTCGTGGCAGAGACTCACAAGGTGCAGATTACAAGGAGAAAGCTCGACATTTAGCTTTGGAGAACTATATGAAAAGACACTTCAAGGATAAGGACACGTTATGGAATGCCTCAAAAGTTATTCCCTCAAGGTCAGATGTCTCAAATGTTGTCACCTCTGATGTATTGAATATTGAGAGGAATCATCAGTTTCAAGATCACAAAGAGCTTCACTCGAAGGATAAGGGAACGTCAAGGCATGGCTCCAAAGCTATTTCTTCAAGGTCAACAAAAGTCTCAAGTGCTATTACCTTTAATGAACCATATTGGATAGCAGATCACTTTGAAGATAGCGAAGAGTATCGCTTCAAGGATAAGGAAACATCAAGGCATGCCTCCAAAACGATGTCCTCAAGGTCAACACATGTCTCAAGTGTTATCTCCTCTAATTTACCAAAATGTGAGATGGAACAATTTCAAAATCACAAAGAGCATCAACTGTTTGTTTATCCTTGGATGGCAGTTGTTGCTAATCTTCCAACTGAATTTCAAGGAGGACGTTGGGTTGGGGACAGCGGCTCAAAGCTTAGGGATGAATTAACGATGAAGGGGTTTGATCCTGTTAGGGTGAATCCTTTGTGGAATCGTGCTGGGCATTCAGGATTTGCCATTGTTGAGTTCAAGAAAGAATGGAATGGCTTCAAGAATGCAATCATGCTTGATAAAGATTTTGAAGTCAACCATTGTGGAAAGCAAGATTACTTTAAACTTCTACCTCAGCATCGAGGAGACAAATTGTATGGATGGATTGCAAGTGAAGATGACTTCCATTCCAACCTAATTTTTGGTCATCACCTGAGAAAAAACGATCTAAAAAGTGCCTATGAGAAAGAAATCGAGGATAAGATAAAGGACTCAAAATTAGTGACAAATCTGAGCAATACCTTGCAAATGAAGAATGAGAGGCTTGAAGATATGAAAGTAAAGTATGAGCAGACTAGTGCATATGTAAACAGACTAATCAAAGAAAGAGATTCGATTATCATACATTATAATGAAGGTAACCTTTTCCGTTGATAAGCTACTGAAGTCTTTTACCTTATTCTTCCTTCACAAAACTCACAAGGGATAAGAATTTCATTTTTAATTTTGATTTGAACATACATATTAAAATTAATGCATTTGGCAAAAGCTTATTTTATTTCTTTTAATATTGTAGAAATAAAAAAGATGCAATTGGATACACGTGATCGTTTTGAAAGGATTTCCTTAGACCACGAGAAGATAACACGAGATTTGGAAGCTCAGAGACAAGTATTGGAGAGGGAAGAAAGGCAATTACAAAAACGAGAAATTCTAAATGAAAATGAAATGACAAAGCTTCGTTATGAAAAGAAAATGGTAAAATATCTCTTCACATTATTGTACAGTATAAGACAATGGGTTAAATGAGTTCAATTTTATATATTTATACATGGAGTGCCAAAATATATATGTCAAGAATATTATTTTGCATTGTTTGTACACTTGCACTAACGGAATGGTGATTTCTGTGCGTATATTTGAAAATGCCCTAAGATCTCCTATCTTATGCTTCTAGAACAATAGGGCAATTTTGGAGCAGAAAAAAGCAGATGAGGAAATGTTAAAGCTGGCAGAAGAACAAAAGGTGATATTTGATTAATTTTTTTGAGCCAACAGATGATAAAAAGGCCAATATTCACTACTAAAAGAATGTTTTCTATTATTTTCTTAACCAACTAATATTGGTAGAGAGAAAAAGAGAAACTCCGCCAGAAAATTCTTGATTTGGAGAAGGCACTTGATGCTAAACAAGCATTGGAGTTGGAGATTGAACGAATGAAAGGGGCAATACAAGTAATGGGGCACATGGAAGCAGACGAAGACATGGAGTTCAAAAAAAAGATTGATGCATTAGCTTTAGAATTAGAGGAAAAGGAAGAAGATCTTGAATGCTTGGAGTCCCTTAATCAAACTCTGATTGTCAAGGAGCGGAAAAATAATGATGAGTTGCAAGATGCTCGCAAGGAGCTGATAAGTGTAAGTAACAGAACGATATCATATCAAAGTATTCAAAGAAATAAAAAGTTTGCTTAAAAATATCTTAACGTGGGAAGCTATATTGCTTAAGCCTAATCGTTTTGCTCTGCAGGCCTTAAGTGAAAGTACCCGTGCTATAATTTGTGTTAAGAAAATGGGAGAGCTTGATGTTAGACCATTCCATGCTGCAGCTAAGAAATTATATTCTTCTGAAGATGCTGATGTTAAAGCAGCAGAGTTGAGTTCATTGTGGGATGGGTATCTCCGAGAGCCTAGCTGGCACCCATTTAAGGTCATTGAGAAAGATGGGCACTGTGAGGTGAGTTCTAAGTTTATGACTTTGTAGAACTTCACTTCCATAGGGCCACTAGTTATTATTAAACTTATTTATTTTCTCAACTTAGATAAAGTTTGTTGTTTTTATGGCGGAATTTGAATTTTCTAAATTTGTTATGCGGTAAAGTTGTAAATTTCAGTTAATTTCAACCACTCATCAAGTTTTAATGGTTAAGATTGAATTTTAGTTGTCTGGTGTTAAATCTCAATTATTAAAACTGGATGAATGGTTGAGATTGACGGAAAATTTAGAGATCCTTTGATGACGTTATGCAGTAGCATTTGAGTAGGTTCTTTATGTTTCCAGCTGCTCTCAAATTGTCAGTTTCTTTGCCGCATCATTAATGTTTTCTGTCTTCCAAATCTATTTTTGCAACAGCAGTTTGTGAAATTCTCTCTGCATCTCAAAAATTTTGTTTTACTATTATCAAAGAATGGCTTCTAATCTTCTTCTTCGTCATGTCTTGCACTTGTTCCATTTTTAGCAATGCTTGTGGTGCGTGGAAGAAATGTGTCTGCGTTTTACTTGTTTGTGGTCTGCGTTTAGGGCTTAAATTGATTGCAAGTCTAGCTGTGTTTTGTGTTCTGCTTGTTGCCTTTTAGCTCTTCTCCTTTAATTACTCTGTTTCTCTTGCTGCATAAAGCCATAACTCTGCATTTTTCAGCTATGAATATTAAATAACAAAATCAGTTTCCTTCTCTCTAATTAGTTCTTCTCTCTCAAGAATTCTGACTGGTTCCTAAATTCATTATTTTTCGTTTGGGGCAATTATACTTTTGGACTTAAAGATTGGTTGTTTAACTGTAGGAGATACTTAATGAAGATGATGAGAAGCTGGAAAATCTGAAAAGTGAACTTGGTGATGAAGTTTATAATGCTGTGACGAAAGCTCTGAGAGAAATTAACGAGTACAACCCGAGTGGAAGATATATAATAAGAGAGATTTGGAATTCTAAAGAGAACAGGAAGGCAAGGCTGAAGGAGGCAGTAGCCTATTTAATTAGGCAGTGGAAATTGAACAAAAGTAAAAAGGCTTAAGATTAGATATTTGGCTTCAGGCAGTAGGCATTTGACCTTAACAAAAAAATTTCTTGGTTGGGTTAGCTTTTGTGAATGAAGTAAGCATATACTATAGTTAATTGGTTTCCTCTCATTTAGATAACATACTCAAGTATTACTGAATTTAGTTTGAAGGTGCACATAGGTTGAAATTAAGTACTTAACTTTACTATGAAAGATTAGAAAAGACATATGTCCTGCTTAAAGAGTGGTGCTTCCATGTTAATTCTTGGCTTTGGTTGCATTCATGTAATGTTTGAAGCTGCTGGGACAGTACAGGTGGTATACGATATTTAAATTTCGCTTATAAGTTCTGTTATGGTTATTGTTGAGAATTTTGTGGTTATTTTAATGGTGTATTTGATATAATGGTGAACTGGTCTTAAGTTGTTCAGGTTTCGTTGTATTTGCTTCATTTCAGATCAAACAGGTTTGTTTAGTGAATTTGCAGTGGGTTTTTTTTGTTTTGGTGCTGAGGTCCAATTAAGTGCTTATTTGATTTTTGCCTAATGGCTTTTGTAAAAAAAAAATATGTTGGTATGGAATGCTGTAAAAACTAACAACTGTTTTATTCAAGGAGAATTATATACCGACACGTTTTGCACATGAACAAAAATAATTTCGGGAAACTGATTACTTTCTTTTCTCTCTTTATCTTGAAACTGATTACTAAAAACTTCAATAAGCGAATTAATACAGTATCTTGTTTCCATTGAATTTGATTATAATTTTATCTTAAACAACATATATTAGTAAATTTGTCTGATTGTATTTTATTTAAACTTACAAGTGAATTACACTTCCACTAACAAAAGCATTTTCTCTTAATTGGTTTGAATTTCTTAATTTAAAAAGATTATATTTCTCAAATTGTTAATTTTCTTGAAACGATTCTTTTGTATATTTTTTTCATTTCGTTTTTATCTTTAAAACAAGATCAATTTTGATATTTTTTCGACAATAAAATAGGTATTATTCATATTATACGAGTTTGCGATTCTGTATAATATTCATTATACCAAATTTTTTTATACCAAAAATCTGGTATAATGAACATCATACAAATCTCAAACTCGTATAATATGAATTATATCAATTTTTGTTGAAAGTATATCGAGTTGGTTCTTTTTTTAGAGATAAAAATGAAACGAACAAAATATTCTAGTGAATCGTTTCGAAAAAAATTAACGGTTTGAGAAATATGGTTATTTCAAGTTAAGAAGTTCAAATTAATTATAAGAGAAAATATTGTTGTTAATAAAGCTAGATAAAATTACAATTAAATTTAATTAGTTAAAGTTTTTTATTATTAACGATAATTTGCCTAAATTATGTTTTCTTATTCTCGCATTTATGAAAATAACCATTTTATTAAACTGGTTCATGAGCTAATCCGGCCTAGTCCGTCCGATTTTGTTCATGTTGGTTGAGCACTCATTTTTTTGTTAAGCGCTAGTATAATCTGAAGTATTATGGATCGGATTTGGTATTATATAGTCCGGTCCAATGAATAATAATATTTTTAATATTTCATTCATTCGAATTTTTAAGCTCTGAGTATTTCAAGTGTAATCAATGTCTAAGTCTAATAATTAAAACCAAATTTGTGATCTCTAAATGTCTTGGATCCGAGTTACATCCGAGGTACATTTAATGTAAGTGAAACTGGACATTTTTAAAAAGATTATTCATTTTAAAAAGACCATGTTAAGTAAAGAATTTATCATATTTGTTATCATTTTATTTTCTAGTTAATCCATTAAAATATTTAAAATGAATAGTTTATATATCATAATCCAAGTTTAGGGTTAACATTGTAAGCTCGATCCGAAACTAACCCGGTTTAACAAACTAATAGATCTATTCAATATTAATAGTAAGGAAAAGGAGGATAAAGAATATGCCATTTTCCATATAAACTATTTTTGTAATGCTTAATTCCTAAGCTTTCAGTGAGCATACATGGTAAGTTAGTATACAAGGTAAGTTGGTAGGTAAATCTCTCATATATAAAATTACATCAAATGACTTCATTTGAAAACCAAAGCAAATATGTTCGATCTGCCAGAAGGTTGCATAGCAAACATCTTGTGGTTTACAGATCCGCGAGAAGTGTGCCGATTATCCTTGGTCTCACCCGATTTCAACCATGCTGCTCAATCCGACGCCGTTTGGGACATATTCCTGCCGCCTGATTATTCGTCTCTAATTTCCAGCTCCTCCTCTCCTTCGCTCCTCTACACATCGCCGTCAAAGAAACACCTTTATCTCAGCCTCTCCGACAATCCGATCCTCATCAACGACGGAAAAACGGTAATTCCCTCTTGATTCTCCCTTCCCAGTCTCGAATTTCAGTTTTCCATTAATAAACCCCCATTTTGTTGCAGAGTTTTTCATTGGATAAATGGACCGGGAAGAAAATTTACATGATTTCAGCAAGGAGTTTGACGATTGTTTGGGGCGATACTCCTTGTTATTGGGGGTGGAATTCTGATACAGAATCAAGGTTGCTCTTAAATCCCTAATTGTTAGATACATTTAATTGTTCTATCTGTCGTAAGTAATTTTCGTGACAGATTTATTACTCCTTGCAGATTCGAAGAAACTGCGGAGCTTATTCATGTGTGTTGGCTGGAAATAAGAGGGAAAATCAAAACCCGAATGTTGTCAACAACAACAATGTACGGCGTTTATCTTGTGTACAAGCTGAGACAAGATATTTTTGAGTATGATCCTATTCTTTTGCCCCTGAAAGTGGGGGTCAGAGTGGTTGGCAAAGAGGAAACCGAAAAGCGAGGGGAGATTAGGCTTCTTGATGGGAAGAAGAGGAGAGATGGATGGTTAGAGATAGAATTGGGTGAATTCTTCAATGCCAAAGATGGAGGAGAAGATGAATTGGAAGTCTCTATTATGGAGATTGAAGGTGGACGTTGGAAAAGTGGTCTTCTTGTTCAAGCCTTAGAATTTAGGCCGAAAAAATGTATGCCATCTGAGCAATAGATGCGTTGGAGGAACTTTTGGCTACTCGGATTGCAACCCAAAATCCTAGTTTTACAGTATTTTATTAGAAGTTCTATTAGAATATAATTTTTTTATGAAATAATATTTAATTATAATTTTATTACATGTACAAAAATTTAAACTTTTTATTATCTTATTATCATCAAATGCTCTAATTAATTATCCTTGAAAATTGTTTAATGCAACATGTGAAAAATAAATGTTTTATTATTTTCCCAATATATAAATGGTATGAGTTAAAAAGAAAATTTTATTATTTCCCCAATCAAATTTACAAATAAAGTTAAATATGTTGCATATTAAACGTACTGATATTATTTTGATCATGTGGCCTTGCTAGCATGATTTGTTTTCCATTCTCGGGAATCCGAAAGAATTTATTACATTCAATGACTTAATTTCCAGTTTCAAATCAATTCCATAATAAAATCAAAGAATTTATTAATTCCATGACAAAACCTATTCACATTTTCCTTTTTTCTAAATAAGCCTATCATTTTCACTTTCATCTATCTTTTTTCTTTTATGCCACTTCTATCTTTGGTTGCGTCATCTTCTTCGTACGGTAACTTCAACGGTTTCCCGTTTTGGGAAATTCCTCAAAATGAGGAATGAATATGAAGAATAGTCAA
>CATIWQ010441764.1:0-11227 GCA_949673415.1 Euphorbia schlechtendalii
TTCACCCATAGACTGTAAGCGGATTCTAGCAAACCATTACAGCCCCCAATTGGGACATAATACAGCCGTCTATTAAAGATACTGAACCCAGTAGTTATCTCACAAAGTCCTTTGCCAGCTGACATCAATATGATGAATAAGAGGCATGGTGCTTGTCACCTCTTATGCAGTTCATCGTATTTCTTGATCTAGAATAAAATGATAAAATAAGTCAACGATTTATTGGACGTCCTTATCACTTTTATTCATCAAGTGGCCGGTGATTCATTTCGATTTTTCAAATCGAATGGCAATCCTATCACTTTAACACTACTGCTAATGTGGTCATGAAGTATACCGAGCATACCCGTACTTGTAATCCAATATTTAAGGACCCGTTAGTAATATACTACAACATACTCAATTCAACATCAGTAATAAGTTGAAATCAAGTCCGAGGACAACTGAGACCTACTCAGCAAATTGCCTATGACATAAAACTATGTGACCTTGCTGTGTGGATCGGTCCAGCCCCATGTTTCCAACATGTGCCCATATTCATGATCTACTTTACTAAGTGACATAGCAACTACATTGCTATAGATCATCCAACATACAAGTCTTTCATTTCATTCATTCCCATGATTAAAACAGACTTGGGACATTTATGATTATCAATCAATGGATACTCTACTCATATTATAGCACAAGGTATAAATACAGTAGATTATTGCCTTTATAATGTGACACTACATGAACCAATGCATTTAGAACTAGGGCACATCAACAATTCCAACAGCAAGTTCACAGTTTCATCACTACTTTTATAACTATTTCATTTACTCTTAACTTTAAAATAATATTTAAGTCTTTTCCATTGTACTTTCCTTTCTATACACATTTAAAATATTTAAATTATCACAATTCTTTTAAATCATATTTCGTACTTTCTTTTTTTACTATTCACCCAACTTCTTCTCCCAAACTGAGCTTTTCAACTCTTTGCTAGAAGCTGCTTTCCCGGAGTTTTTTGGACATCAATTCTTTGAATTTGGTAAAACAATGATATCTTTAGTAATAAAAGAAGAGAAACGGATTCATAAGCGAATCAAGATTGAGAGGAATTTCATTGAAAGAAGAAGAGAAAGCAAAAAGTCTTTTACAAGGAAAATACTAAACTTCTAATCTAGCCTATACTAAACGATTATATAGGTAATTAACTAATTAAGATGAAAGAACTAAGTTACCCTTGAATGCAACCGTAACTATTTACAAGACTCAACAACTTTCGTATACTTAAGTATATGCTAGGTATAATTACATAAGCTGTTTATACAAGAGTATAAATAAGGTATAAACTAAATAAAAAATGTATAAGTCATCATCCCCCCGCAAGACCAACATCATGAACATTCTTCAAGCCATGTTTCTGAATTTGATCTTTGAATGCTGGTGAATATAACGCTTTGGTAAAACAATCTGCTAGTTGATCCTTAGTTTTCACTATCATAAGGTGAATGATGTTGTCTTGTATTTTTGACCTTATAAAGTGACAATCTATCTCAAGATGTTTTGTTCTTTTATGAAAAACAACATTATTTGCTATGTGAATAGCAGATATATAATCACAAAACATCAATGCTAACTTTGAGTGCTCAATTTGTAAATCTTTAAGCATGTAGAGAATCCACTGAATTTTTGCTGTAGTTGTGGCCATTTCCCCGTACTCTACTTCCGTACTACTTTTATTTATTACATTCTTCTTCTTTAACTTCCAGCTTATCATTGACTCCCCAAGAAAGATGCAAAAACTAGTTATAGATTTTCTAGTTTCTTTGCAATTTCCCCAATTCGAATCTGCGTATGCCTTTATCTGTAAGCCTGCAGAACATGAAAATAACAATCCTTGTGCAGGTTTCCCTTTAGGTACCTAAGGATTTGGTTCGCTACAACTAGATGTGATTCATGAGGATTTTCTAAAGTTCGAGATAACTGTTGTACTACATAGGCAATATCAGGCATTGTATTTGCAAGATACAATAATTTTCCTATCAGTTTTCTTTATTCTGTATAATCCTTAAGCAATGGTGATTTAGAATGATCAACATCTTCCATACTTATAGGTGTTAAGCATGGTTTTCATTCTAAATATCCATATTCAGTAAGTAAGTCTAGAACATACTTCCTCTGAGTAACTAAGATCCCTTCCTTTGATCTTATTACTTCAATGTCTAGATATATTTAAGTTTTCCCAAATCTTTTATGGTAAAAAAATCATGCAAATATCTTTTGACATCATCAATAACAGTTTGATTAGGCCCAGCTAATATCACATCATCAACATAAACAATTAAAACTATAAAATCATTTCCAGAACCTTTGATGAACAAAGAAGGATCTGCACTAGATTGTTTGAAACCTTTTTTTAAGTAAATATGATGTTAAGGTTGAGTTCCATTATCTACTAGCTTATTTCAAGCCATATAATGACTTAGTTAACTTGCAAACTGCATTAGGAATTTCAGACTTAATCCCTTGTGGCAATTCCATATAGATTTCTTCCTCCAAATTTCCATGGAGAAAAGCATTGTTTATATCCAATTGCTCCAACAGCCAATTCTTTTTGGCTACTAATGCCAATATCAGTCTAACAAATGTTATTTTAGCTACAGGTGAGATTGCCTCATGAAAATCTATTCCAAGTTACTGAGTGTACCCTTTAACCACTAGCCTAGCCTTATACCTCTCAATGGTTCCATCACGATGTCTCTTTATTCTAAAAACCTATTTACAACCTATAGGCATTTTTCCTTTAAGTAAAGAGATAATTTTCCAAGTGCTATTTTTCTCCAAGGCATCTATTTCCTCTTTCATTGCTCTCTGACAATTTGTATCTAGAATAACAGCTCTATAATTCTTTGGTTTAGTTTCAGTATGTAGAGCTAAAGTATAAGTTTGTTGGTTTTTATTAAGTTTTTCATGAGACAAAATAATAGATAATGGATACTATATTTTTTTATCACTATCATTAGTTTTCTTTCCAGTTATTAAAGAACAATGATAGTGCTTTGGATAGCGAGGCTGATTAATGTTTCCTTTTATTTCCCTTTTTATCATCTATGCTAGCAGTGCTTTCCTTAATATCATTTTCTATTAAGTTTTCACTTAAGCTCTTAACTTCCTCACTTTCACTGTATGGAAATATATTCTCATGAACAACCACATTTCTATTAATGCTTACAACTTGAGACTTCAAGTTTAAAACTCTAAAACCTTTATTACCATCAGCATATACTAGGATAATGCCTTTTTCTCCTTTTGAATCAAACTTGGTCCTATCTCTAGATAAGGATGTGAAGTAATGAAGATAACCAAAGGATTTAAGCTCATTACAGTATATTTTTTGTCAAAGAAAATCTCATAAGGACTCTTATTCGAGAGAATAGGAGTAGGCAATCCATTTATAAGATGTATAGAATGACCAACAAAGAAATTCCAAAAATTTTTAGGCAAATTGTTTTGCCATTTTAAAGACCTGGCTGTATTTAAAAAGTGTTGATGTTTTCTCTCAACAAAACCATTTTGTTGTGGAGTTTCAACACAACTTTTTTGATGTTTAATACCATTTGCCAAATAAAACTTTTCTATTCTGAATTCAGGACCATTATCAGTTCTAATGGTTCTAACATTCTTTTTAAACTGTACTTTGACCATTTTGCAATAATTCTGAATAACCTTAGTAGCTTGTCTTTTATTCTTAATCATTATAGCCAAGTAAATCTACTAAAATCATCAATTATAGTAACAAAGTACCTATATCCATCCATACACAACTTTTTTGATGTTTAATACCAATTCCCAAATAAAACTTTTCTACTCTGAATTCAGGACCATTATCAGTTCTAGTGGTTCTAACATTCTTTTTAAATTGTACTTTGACCATTTTGCAATAATTATGAATAACCTTAGTAGCTTGTCTTTTATTCTTAATCATTATGGCCCAAGTAAGTCTACTAAAATCATCAATTATAGTAACAAAGTACCTATATCCATCCATACACAACTTTTTTTGATGTTTAATACCAATTCCCAAATAAAACTTTTCTATTCTGAATTCAGGACCATTATCAGTTCTAGTGGTTCTAACATTCTTTTTAAATTGTACTTTGACCATTTTGCAATAATTCTGAATAACCTTAGTAGCTTGTCTTTTATTCTTAATCATTATGGCCCAAGTAAGTATACTAAAATCATCAATTATAGTAACAAAGTACCTATATCCATCCATAGAAATAGCAGTAGGTCCCCATATATTAGCATGTATTAATTCAAAAGTTTCACTGGTTTTAGTAACATATATAGGAAATGGCCTCTTTTTCATTCTAGATGCATAACAAATATCACAAACAAAATATATATAAACAGCAATGTCACGGAATTCTTTACTTAACAGAGTCATAGTAGTTTTTGATATGTGACCTAATCTATAGTGCCAAATATCATTTTTATTACAAACAATAGTGAAGCCTAAATCACTTGAATTTTCCATACTTTTACAAGCAGTAACATTCAAATAATAAAAGCCATTAACCACTTCAGATAAACCAATCCTCCTCTTGGTCATAGCTTCCTATACAATGTAAAATTTTGTAGTAAAACACAACTCATAACCAAGTGAACTAGTCAATTTGGTTACAGATAGCAAATTATATTTAAAACTAGGCCCATATAAAACATCATACAAGATTAATTCATCACTAATATACACATTTCCCATGCGAGTTACTTTCAGTTTCAGATTATTTGGCAACAAAACATTCTAGTTATTAATTCTCTTCACATCTCTAAAGAACTCAAACTTATTAGAAATATGATTAGTTGCTCCTATGTTAACAATCCAATACTCATTATTAAAAACAAGATTAGATAAGGAACAGAAAGAACCTGAATCTGCTGCCTATATGATTTCATTCTGAATTTTTTTATCCCCTGGAAAAACTCTAGTAGTGGCTGCAAATTGACTTATCATTCCTCTATTTTCAGTATTCTAAGCATGCACTTGTGATTGCATTTGAAGAATCTGCATTATTTGATTTATCTGTCTAGTTGAAAACATCTCATTAGATTCAATACTTATACTACCTTACTAGACTCACCCTTCTCCCAATTATCTTGAAAATAGTCATCTTGATCAAGGAAGTCTTTAAATGCTAAATTTACTTTAGCAAACTTTTGTTGTATGTGTGGAGGACAACCATTCTTCTTCCAGCTTTTGTTCACATAATGATTACCATTGCAATAAGAACATTTTCCTTTTCCTTGAAATTATTTCTTGTATCCTCTACCAAAACTTTGACTAAAACCACCTCTTTCATAATTCTTGCCAAAATTTCCATTGTTTTTAAACTAATTTCTAAATCTATTTCCATTATTGTTAAATCCTCTTTGTGCAAAAGCTACCATTTCCTGCCCAACCTCTAAATCTTTTTCTTCACTCAAGAACTGAGTCTCGTATTGCAAAACCAAAGAAACAACTTTGTTCATAGTAGGTAATGGTTCAATCACCGTAATCTGAGATTTAACACTTGAAAAAACCTTATTCAAACCTCTCAAGAAACATATAACTTGATTGCTTTCATATTTTTTCCTAATTGCATTACCAATATCACAGAAATATCTATCGCATACACAAATAGGAAAAGAACTTAATTCACTGTACTCATCCCACAAATTCTGTAAATAAGAAAAAAACTCAGTAATACTCCTATTTCCTTGAGTAATTGAGAAAATTTCCCCTTGTAAATCCACTAACCTATAAACATCTGATTGAGAGAACCTTTCTTTCAA
This sequence comes from Euphorbia schlechtendalii, assembly GCA_949673415.1. NCBI lineage: Eukaryota > Viridiplantae > Streptophyta > Magnoliopsida > Malpighiales > Euphorbiaceae > Euphorbia > Euphorbia schlechtendalii. The sequence goes on from CATIWQ010441764.1 coordinate 5,827, forward strand.
ACTATTCCAATAAAGCAAAGGCAGTTGTAAAATTCAAGGCTATTTGTAGAGCTTAAGGACTTAATAGTCCAAGATAACACCATATTATTGCATCTTCTCTACAAACTAAACATTACATTATCTATAGCAGGTTTATCAATGGTGCCATCTATGAATTCTAGCTAATTTTTAGATAGCCTAGACATTTTCATAGATCTTGCCTAGGAATGATAATTTCCTTTATCTAAAAGAATCGAAACTAAAAGTAAAGAAGGGTTTTTACCTGGATGTAGATAATACGGATTATTCTCATCAATTCTTGACTGATTCCTTGCAATTATCACAAAAGTAAAATTTTGAAACAAAATTGGAAAAACAAGAATTAGCTGTAAAAATTCGAATCAAACGCGGAAGCCTCTAACAAACAAATTGTCGCTCTGATACCATGATAACTTCACTAACAAAATAAGAGAAACAGATTCATAAACGAATTACGAATGAGAGGAATTTCATTGAAAGAAGAAGAGAAACAATTGGCCCATAAACAGGCTAATAACGATAGTAGAGGGGGGGGGGTGAATGCGTTATCTTGGTTACTTTTAAACATTTTCTAATTTATTCGCCAAGTTCGGTTTTTATATGCGTGTTGAGTGCGATATAAAAACGTATAAACTACTTAGCTCTGCTGTCATAGTTTATCTTTAATCCTTAGTTGAGTAAGACTTACTCAGCACAGATTAGATAACAAGCAAATATGTGAATGAGAGAGATGAATGAGCAGATCGCTGATAAAGTTGATCGCTTAGATTTAGAATGATTACACCTGAGATTTTATCATAGTTCGGCCCCTAGCCTACCTCCATTCCCCAGATACCGTCTCCGAGCTTTAATCCACTAGTGATTCATTCCTTCAATAGGCAGAGAAGACTTTACAGCGGGTAGACACGATTACAGAAAGTACCTTCCTTTCTAACTACCGCTTAACTCAGTTTGGGTACCCTTCCCAAACTGACACTCAGATTTTGAACATGAAGGCGAACCAAATTCAACTTATAGAAACATTGAATCCTTACAATGTTAATCTAAGTTTCTCTCTATTAGAAATAGATAAAGCTGTTGATGTTTGCTTATTGCTTTCTGAGGAATTTCTTTTAAAGCAGAGAATATTGAGCAGAGCTTTTGCTCTTAAGAAAATCAAGGTCTGAAGTAGCTCTAAGAAGTAGCCGTTGCAAACTTTACAAGATCCCTGATCTTTAATTTCTCATCTCTTTAATCTTTCGAATCTTCCCATTAGAGACAAATTCCAGGACGTTTAGAGATAGGAATTTGAACTTGAGGCAAGATAAAATTCTATTGATAAATTCTCCTTTGTCTTTTAGCAATCTGGATTTGAGAGACGCGTGTTATATTACAATGAGGAGTCTTCCCATTAGATGACCTTGCTAACATTGGTAGAATCGCGCGGAGACTCTTGAGACGCGGCGCATAACAAAAATTCCTTTTACTTGGACTGTAGCGAGGAATCTCTGACAATTGTATTGACATTTTTTATGTTGTGAGAACCGCATGAATCTTTCTCAATTTCAACTCATTTTACCCTGAAAATCACTAAGAGAATATTTCGTTCCAACACAGACAACTTTAGTAGCACATGTGTCATTAAGTCTCTACGTGTCAAAAGAACGTGCTTTTAATTAAATAAAAGCAGGAACTCAGCAAGAGCTGAGTGATGTAATTCCAAACTATGTAGTACTCAGCATAGACTCAGCTTTTCTTACTCTAAGTTATAACTTAATTAATCATCTAGCAATACTAAGTTATTCTCCTTAAATAAACTCAAGTTAGCTTTATTAATTAAGAGTTTACTTAGTATTCAATTAATTTCACTATCCTAGTCAGTTTGTTATTTCCAAAACTACTCCGTACTATGAAGTACTATCAACTTAGGTTCTACAATCTGCCCCATTTTGGATAGATAGCAAACTAGGTAGTAGAAGAAGTTAATTGAATAAATAGTTTAGAGATTACAGAATATCTGAAAGCGATTTAAGAATTCACTTGTGCTGAGTGACTTCCCTTTGTCAACTTGTGCTCCCCCATACTGAGTGAGTCTTCTACAAGTGGCTCAGCTCCCCCATACTTAGAGGATATCTTCTTGATTTGGGACTTCATCTTACTTCAGGTTACCTTCAAAGGGTTGGTCTCTTATATGTTTTCCTATATCACATGGTTAGATGCACAATAGAAAAATAGACTTAGTATAAAAAGTTAAGAAGATCTTAACTTGAGGTAGAAACTTGTATTTTTATTAATTTCAAAAAGATAACTTAGTCAGTACATAAAACATTTCCTAAGCTAAGATTACAATGAGTTCCTATTACAAGTTCTACATCTATTTGAACATGGCCTAATCTATATTTTATGCATGGAAGAGGAAAATCCTGTAGTCTTGTTCTTGTTAGAAGGATGTAATGGATGAGAATGCCTTAGAAGAGATCCCTTGTTAAGATTTACCATTCTGAGCGCATCTTCAGCTACCTTCTCCCCCTTTGTTATCTAACCTTGAACAATTTGATCAATACAGACATTAAAGGCATTGAGTGCAACTTGGAAGCTCTCTTGCTGTCCAATAATCACTGGGGAAATCTCTTGCTCCAATTGCTCCTTGCCTTTTGGTGAGAGGAAGTCTTAGTCATTGAGCTCACTGAGAAGAAGATGATGGTAGAGCGAGAGATGAGGTATCTGGTCGAAGCCTTGATTGGCAAACTATTAAAACATTGAAGGAGACCATGGAAGTTAGTTGCAGTCAGTTCAATCTTCAACTGAGCCTCAATGTTAAGTAGCTTGGGACCAAAGGATTCGATACTCTTGGAAGTGTGATCGATATCTTTTCCTTCAGCTCTACCATTTTGAGTAGCGTGTCCACCTTCTTTGTCATATCTTCCACCTTAGATTTAACGATGTTTAGATTCTTATAGAGTGACATTCTGGTCTTAGAATAGAGGGATTTAGTTGGAGGCGCACTAGGCATAAGCATGTCTGGAAAAAATTTTCCCATCGTAGATACTAGAAACTTTTGTGAAGAAGAGACTTTCTCCGTGATATAATCACTGACCTCTCACTGAATGGTATCCATCTTGGCATGAAGAGGATCAAGATCAATGACATGGGCCTTGTCCAGCTTCCTAGAGATATCCTTGAGGATCTTGAGGACTTTCATCCTGCTTACAATTGTGAACAAGTAAGAACCGGGACTCGGATTCCACCAGCTTCACTATGTTATAGCTCCCATCCTTAATAGATGCTACCTCCTTTGAGACTTTCTCGATCTTGTGATCGGTTAGCCTCTTTAGTTTGGCCTACTCCTTACCAAGCTCATGGATCTGTGTCACTTGAGTAGCCATATTGGTACTCAAGAGACTCCGCTGCTCAGTAGTAGCGTCTACACTACCCTTTATCTTTCCTACGAAAGCATTCGCTATCATAGTAGACTTGGGGATAGATGCAGTGGCTGCCCCAAGCTGGGTTGCAGAGTCCATTAACCCATTCAGGATTAGGACCATCTTATCTACCAGGCTTTTGGCACTTTCTTTTTCCAAATGATTTCGAATAACCAATAAGCTTCCTTTGATGCTCTCAAACACCTCGAAGTATAGAGAGTCTCTAGTTACACTTGTGTGCTGTTCGAATTTAGGCATTTCGCCTTAGGCCTGGATGATAAGTTCGTTAATTCTTGAGCAAGTAGCATTTTACCTACTGCTCCATTTAACTCAGCATCAATCATGAGTGTAGGAAATTGCTTTCTAGCTAACTCATGGATCTACACCAAGAAAGATGTATCAGCCATTGTTGGCTTGCTGCTGGGTTTAGGTGTATCACTAGTTGTAAAATTTGCCTTAACATTCTAACCACTTGTTGTTTCTTGCTGAGCGGAGTTCTTAGCATTAGGAACTTCCTTAACAAGAGGGGTTAAGGAGGTTGAGGGTGGGTTTGAAGAAGAGGTAGGTTTAGAGACATGTATAGTTGAGAAATTTGGTTTAAGTGGAATAGAAGGTATAATGGCTCTTGAAGAAACAGTTGGTTGTTGAGAATGTACAGGAGATGGTGGAGGAGAAGGAAAAGAATCTTGGCAATTATTAGGTGAAGAGATATGAATTGGGGAATTTACATTGTTAGAAGAAGAGGGAGAGGTGGTTTTCTATGTTTCAAGATCTACAAGAGTAGAACCTGAGAGAGTAGAAGAATTTACAAGAGGTGGTTTTGCAGAATTTACATGAGGAGGAGATGGGGTAGGATTTTTAGGAACCTCTGGCTTGGCCATTTGATCCAACGATGGATCAGCCTGAGGTTACCCATGCTGAGGAGCAAATTCCTCAACATGAATGAACTTAGGGATGGGAAAACTAGCATCCTGAGGATCGGACTCCCTAGAGATATGGATGAATGGTTCTCCAGCATCCTCCTCGCTACTTACCACCTGCACATTTTTTTGCAGTGGGCTTGTGGTAGCATAATGCTTTCGTTGAGTGCCCTTTAACTTGGCTAAAACTCCTTGAATGTTTTCAGCAGCATTGGATATATTTCTGTCCTCTTCCTTAGATTTCTTGGCCTTACCTTGCTACTCAATATTGTTTGAGAATACCATTTTATACTTCCTTTGATGCAAGGACTCATTGGCCTCAACCTCTATCTCTTTCTCCTCAACTTGTTGCTCAGCTTATAGCTTAACCTCTACTTCCCTTTGAGTGCGGGTTTTGGCTTGCATCTTCCTTCACTGATGCTGAACAAGAGCTTCATTGGACTTGGATGGGCTCTTCCCCTTGGCCTTATAAAAGCAGCCTTCTGAGCTGTGGAGGAAGAGGTAGGGATCTTCTCCTAAATGTTTGAAATGGGAACTTCATCAGAGTTTTCATCTTCCTCATAGTCCATCATGAACTGATCCTCGTCCTCCTTGCTAATGTTCATAGGCAATATTATCGGTATGCACTTTTGCTTACGCTTTTGTTGTGCCTTGGTGTACCTAGCATGGACCTGATTGTAAGCTAGTTTGCTAACTTGAGACATTTCAAGTGTCCTTCCCATTGGTAAAACTGAGTTACCGGACTCCCCCAGAAACTCACCTACATCGACTTTCACTACCCTCATTATCTCAGTTATGAGGTACCCATAGTGATAGATGTTCGCCACTTTTCTACTAATAAGTTTAATAACTTTTTCACAAAGAGTTTGGCTATATATTAATGGTGCCAAAAAATTGTTCGCTTACAGTATAGGTGTTGTCAGTACCTCTTATCAAATAGAAAAATGATGATAACTGCAAGTATACAGTTGCGATGTAGTTTTAAAAGATATCGATCCCACAGGGAAGGACTAGCTCTAAAGATCAACAAGGAAGACAAAAGAAAGAAAATAAAATATATTG
>CATIWQ010441773.1:0-23334 GCA_949673415.1 Euphorbia schlechtendalii
TATAAGAAGGCTAGTGGGAGTGTGGTCGTTTTCCTTGTATTATATGTCAACGACACATTACTGATAGACAATGATGTTCCTTTTCTCAGATGGTAAAGTCATAGTTGTCAAAGAAGTTCTCCATGAAAGACCTTGGAGAAGTAACTTTTAATTTGGAGAAGTATAAAGATCTACCAAGATAGATCCAGAATGCTGCTAGGTCTTTCACAATGTATATGCATAGATAAGGTTTTGGCTAGATTTAACATTGAGAAGTCAAGAATGGGTTATCTCCTAATGTCTCACGGGATTAACCTCTCTAAATCTGAGTGTCTGAGAACACAAGAGGAGAGACTGTGCAGGAATGGAATACCCTATGCCTCAACGATAGGATCCATCATGTATGGTATGGTATGCACTCGGCCTGACATCTCACATGCGTTGAGCATCATGAGCAGATTTTAATCTGACCCAGATGAGAAGCATTGGATGGCCGTTAAAACTATCCTTAAGTACCTAAGTAGGACTAAGGATATGTTTTTGGCATATGGAGAAGGTGATCTCTCTATGAAGGGTTATACCGACATGAGTTTTCAATTTGACAGGGATGATTATAATTCCCAATCAGATATGTATTTATGTTAAATGGATGGGTAGTTGTTTAGAAAAGTTTCAAATAGGATATGATTACCGATTCAACCATAGAATTTGAGTATACAGCTACTTCAAAAGTAGCTAAGCAAGCTGTCTGGCTTAAGGGATTTATTTGTGATCTTAGTGTGGTGTCCAGCATTGTAAATCCAATAGTGGTCTATTGCAATAACAATGGGGCTATTACTCAGGAAAAGGAATAATGATCTCATCAAAGAAATGAACATGTACTCAGAAAATATAATCTCATTTTGGAGATAGTAACTAGAAAGGATATAAGTTCTGAATACATCCCAACAGATCAAAATCTAGAGGATGGGCTAACAAAACCTTTAACTCAGGTTTAAACATAACCAGCATGTTAACGAGTATGGCATGAAGTACATGGGCAATTGGCCCTAGTGCAAGTGGGAGATTGTTAGACATGATGTATGACCTAGAGGCAATTAGGAGATATATCTTAATTAGTTATAATGTATAAAAAGTTTTAGATTATTATTATTATTAATAAAGGCATCTTTGTTCTTTATCTGTTCTTTTATTTAATTTATGTATCTTGCTAGTATGATACATATATGTGGTATTATATATGCGTATTGATAAGACAATGTCTGTGACTACTTCAGAGTGTAAAAGTGCAAGGATATAGTAGGAGCTATATGGTGTTAGAACTACACATACATGTTTCTATGAATAGTCCAAATATCCCTAGTCATAGTTTCATTGAGACTACACATCAATGAAGCGGATAAAATAGCATGTGTAGGCTTACTCTTTATATTAGATCTAAGTAGCCGATCTCACAAGCTAAAGGTGGTACTTGAGTTAACACATGAATGAAGACCGCTATAGGATAGACATTCCGAAATAACTATATCCATGTGTTGATGTCATGTCTTATTGTAGTAGCAGTACAAGTATCCTCAGACCTGAGATACTGGTTACCTTATGTAGGAGTTGTTATACTTTGGGTCATACTTATTCATACCCTGGCGATTAGGATGATACGAGTGATTACGCGTATAGTGATGATCACATAATGTTAAACTGAGTAGTCAAGATGGGTTCCATTGCTCCTGATATAGTGATATAATGGGAGATGTATCTTAGGGCCTCTTGTTGAAGAGACACACTCATAAACCTCTAATCATAGTATAAGATTGATAGAATGGGTTTCTAGTCAATCTTAATATATTATGGCGAGTGGTGTTCTTCATGAACAAGTCTAATTCTAGGATAGATATAACTATTACATGAGCTAACATTTAATCCGAGCTTAATAAACTGATGGTACTTAACCTGATGAAAGGAGTGTATTGTATTGGTTATTAATGAAGAACCATATCAAGTCACAGGCACGTGATGTTCCAAGTATCGAGGGATCATACACCTTTGCTAGAAAGCCCATTTGATCTTCTAGAGTTATTGAGTTCCATAACGATCTAGAAAACTAAGCCTAAAGGTTCCCGGATGGGAAGCCAAGTTTAAGTTAACCTCTAGCGACTCTATACTTCGGGATCCTATGAGGTCACACACTTTAGGTCATTACCGGACTAAGTAAAGAACCTATAGACTAGGTCTATGCCGAGAATTTTAAGGTTGTCAAATTCTTTGGATGAATTATTAATTGGTTGGACCAAATTAATAAAGGAGAAAATTGGGAAAATTGCACTGAGTAGAGCAAAGGAATTTTCCCGTTTGAGTGGGCCCTAAACGAACATGGGTTGTTAGGAGAGGGGCTTGCGCAGTTGCCATCGAGTAGCAGACTCGCTAGCACAGATCGCAAGCTGGGTATGTGGGAAGGCCTGCATGCCCAGCTTGCGGTACAAGGCAAGCCCGTTAGGGCATGCCTTGTGGAGGCAGCTCACAGCCCGCATAAGCGTTCTATGTGTAGGGTCAACCCACGGATCATAGGGGTCTACGCGATTGAGCCCATTTCTGGGATGGGATTTTCCCATCCCACATTGCTAAATAAAGGGAGTTTTCAACTCCCCTCTCCCTATAAATAAGCCTCCCTTTTCCTCCTTTTAACGTACTTCAACTCAAAATTTCTCTGTGAGTTCGACATCTTTTCTTCGCCTAATTTTGCGTGATACTCCATGAGTTTCTCCAAACAACGAAGAATTCTTTAAATGGCTCTTTCTATTTTGAAGTGAGCCTTCTTAGTTAATACTTTGTGGGTGTCTTCGAGCGGTCTAGCAGCTGCTGTCTACCAACGGTTCTACCACAACAGAGGTTTTGGTCGGTGAAGATCCATATGGATCAATCGTAGAGGCTATTTTGTGTGGAGGCTAGTGCCAACAGAGTACTGCCAAATTGCTATAAGGGAACGCCGCATCCAAAAGAGAGAAGCACGCATCATCTAATAATGTTCTTAACTTAGATGCTAAGTTTCTTTTATAAGTTTTATAAACCTATTAACATATGTGGAACGTTTCAACTTAGATTATATCAATCATGGCATGATTAGGAGATCCTTTAGGGTTAATTTTACATTTTGAAATTCTGCCTTGCAACATTGCATGTTCAATTACTATCTTGATTGACTAGTATTTTTTCATAAAATAACAGCTTTGAACCTTCTGCTATTTTAAACTAGATCGCTCATGTCTCGTAAATATAAAATCAAACTTACTTGCATATACTTGTGCTAACCTTTCTAAATGCATGTAGATTAGGTTAGATGTATGATTAGGATTTTATTTTTCCTTCGATTATTGCAAATTCAAAAAATGTAACTTATAGATTAGGCGGGTGGTTGCATCCCCCGAGGTTTGTAAACTCTTGTTTTACTTTCCAGCATTTACTTATTTCTTTGTGTATGTATTTATCGCTTTCCTCATGCATGTTAGACCATATTATAAACTCGAAAATGACTTAAGTTCGAATATGCATAATTTAGATACATGGTTTTCTGTAGATGTAATTTAATGTGATCAAATAAGAAGTAGGAAACTTATCCTAAACCCGAATCTCTGTGTCTTAGTGGGCCATCCCCTAGACATTGAGCTTCACATGATTTTAATTCCTGGAAGAGCTTATACAGGTGGCTACTCTAACTACAAGATAACGATTCGGGTTTTGATGATCTAAACTATTTCAAATCGAATTCATTTTCTCTTTTCAACCTTTTGGGTCCCTGACCCAATATAGTATTATTTTCACAAAAACACATCTGTGGACCACGCCTATCACTAGTGCGCTCTTGGCCCATCGCATCGGTGTTGTCCCCTCTCAATTAGCACTTTTAATCGATTAATTTTGAAATAATTATTTTACCCCTTTGATTAAAATTTTCAATGAAATAAAATTTAGAATTTCAACTTGTGAAAGTTTTAGAAATTTTGAATTGTCCAGCAATAATTGTTTTTGAAGATATTCTGTCGAATTTATTGCATTATTTTTTTGTGCAAAAACATTTTTAGGTGCGCTCAATTTCGAAACTAAAACCAAAAACAAAAGTGTAGAAATTTACCTATACGGGGGTAGATGGGTGCGTGCTTATTTACCATGATTGACTTAGTAGACCACATAACTTCACTATGATGATTCAAGTCTTGATGGATCTAGAGGATGAGATTGGCTAAGGAATTCTGGAACAACCATTTGATTATGGAGAGTCCTCGTTCTCTAGAGTGGATTTTGGGAGATCATATTAGGGCTTAGAATTTGACTCCTCATACGAGACTTGTACCTCCAAATATTTCACGTTGGGAGTTTTGGCATGATTTTTCCTTCGATATGGGTTATTTGAGTGATATTGAAGATGCATGCAACTCGGTTGGGCAAGTTGGCAATATGAGGCCTTATATAGGGCTCATTTGCTCAAATTGCTGAAATTAGATCTACAACCAATAAAGGCATTGATGATGATGACCCAATTGGTCCTCAGAATAATGGGGTTGCCAATGATAGCGATGGTGCGTGTAGCAATGCGTTTCCCTCTACTACTTTAACGACTTCGAGAAGTGTCTAATGAATGGTATGACTTTTCTCTTACCTTTAGATTTTTCTTTCTTGTGGAATTTTATTTATTTTCTTCTCCATAGGATCATCAAGGTAGGAAGCAGAGTCAAAATGTACCTGGGAATTCCTCTACTTCATTCGCTATGGTTCATGATGTCCACGTGATTATGGTTGGACATAAGGAATCCCATCTCGTTCAGTTCATGATGTCCTTGTATAAGACTGATTTGACTACATTTGAGCCTACCATTTTCTGTATGACATTCATGACCACGACATCCCTTGTTATCCGACCGGTGCTACTCATGTATGCATCTTATTTTTCTTTTGATATTTCTTTTTCAACTTTATCTTGGACTTGACATGCGATTTTTTTTGGTTTAGGTGCCTATCAAGGATAACAATGTTGATTGAAGGACCTTTTGACGATATCAACCTTTCATGATGGGTTATAGCGTTAACATGGTGGTAAGATTTCCTATTATGTAACTTTATGATGTATGATATGTAAATGAATGACATAATATGTTTTATCTATGTAGCGATAGATTGGGGTGTTGGATTAGGAGGTGTTCATCTTGCGTCTTAAAGGATCACAACAAGGAAAGAGTAGTCAGGATCCTTGTTATCCTAGTTCGATGGATTATCCTCCTCTACCTTCGCATTACTATGTTGATCAGCAAGAGCCTAGCTTTGGGCAATATGTTCCCCTAGATTTTAATTTATGAGGTCCTTGTGAAGGCCTATTGCTTGTAGCACATTGATAGTTTTTTTACTGCTTTGACAGTCTTTATTTTTTTAACGATGTTGGTTTCAATGAATGCTTTCTCTTCCATTATCTTCTAGCCTTTTAGTATAGTTATAATAAGTGAGCTTATGGGGGTAACCTACTAGTATTGGTAGGTTACCTTGTAAACTACGTATAGCAAACTGCTACTCTTTTCATTCTACCTCCTTATTCTATCAAAATTATCCTGGATCCCTATGTGAGATTCCGTTGCGAATTGAATTGCATCTCAAGAATTCCAATTATTGGTTTCAACTTGATCAATGCATTTTGTGTAAGTTGAAGGATTATATTCGTATCTTTGTTAAGAGATCATCACTACGTTGATCGAGTTCTAGGATCCCATTGATAATGTCTTCCACTTTAGAGAGAAAAAACTATGTCCCATGTATGAGGATTTCTATGGGCTACTGATGGCTTCAACTAACTTTCCTATTACTTTGCTATCACATCATCCCAAATTTACATATGAGTTGATAAACTATTTCAACCCTCATCAGAGCAATAAGCGTAGGATGATTTATAAATATCATGGGAATGAAGGTCTGAGACTCTTCGTGGCTTTTGACATAGTTTCAAACCTTCACTCTTCTGATATGTTCTAGCTACCCCTTGTCTACCTTCTATCATTGGGGGCTTTCCTCTACGAGACCCCTATTGGTATCTACACCTTTACATATCTTCCAATTATGTTTAGATGATGGATGGAGCTTTTCCTACCTTACCGAGTCTTGTTAAGACCTTGTTCTATCGCGATATACCTGTACTAGCCTTGACATTACCACTAGTGGTATCAAACTTACTTCTTTATGTAAACAATCACATCTTTTTTTGTTGCCCTTCTTTTTTTGTTTATCTCATTTGAATGATTATTGAATTTCCTTTTGTAGCTCTAGCTCTAATACAAGCTAACTATTTTGTCGAATCTAGAGGAAGTTCGTTATAGTTCTAACAATTATTGGGCATGTCATTCTCAGGTTAACATAGATGACCAAAATTACAAGCAACTCACTATTGATGAATGGTGTGATCACATGATGTCCCACACTGTGGGGGAACATCTTCCCCTAGTGGTCAATCAGTTGTGTGACTACCCATGTTGCTAAGAGAGGTGTATTCATATTAGGCTTCCAGAGGTTATTTCTTACTCTCCTAGCTGTTTGCGTAGGCAGCATAAACATCCACAATGCTTCCCTATGCCGTTATGTGTTCTTTCCGACATCAAGCCAACTTATTGTCGAAGGCATGGGTATGAGGAGAGGTGGAATTGTTGCATCCAGATTTTGGTAGATTTCACTATTCAGGTTGAAATTTACCCTGATAGAACTTATCGTACTTGGTTGGCAAGAATTAACATGCTTTTCACCTTTTAAGAAAGGAGGAATGAGATTGAGGATCTTCGCCGTAGCTTTATTGGTCATTTGGCTTTGTGTTGTTGTCATTGTCAACTAGCACTTATTGTGTGAGAATAAAGGCTTATGCCTTGTCTTTATTCTTTTCTTCTTTGTCTGTATCTATAATGTAATCATGTGCAATGAAGCAAATTATGCTCGTGGATGTATGCTTTCATAAAATTACTTTGCATGTCCATTTAATGTGCACATATAACATTTCATTAATAAAAATGTTGTCTTTAGAAAAAATGTTATTTTTTCACAGAAATTAATTGACATCTATTCCAAAATTACCATCAACTATTGTCCAAGGTTCATGAGAAGGATTTACCGAGGACTATTTTCTCTCTTAATTTTGTCTTTATTTTTGCCTAAAAGCCCTTACTAACTCTTAGTAGACTTTCATTTTTGTTTTTTCTTTTGTTGTTTTTTTACACAAAGTAGCGTTTTAGCTTGTCTCGATTGACTATATAGATGAATTCAATCCGTGTGTGTCCATGATTTTGACTGCCCCTTTATTGAGTTTCTTTTTCACCACATATGGGACTTCTCAATTTGACAGGAATTTTCCTCTAGCATCAATTTTTGTCTTATGAGCTTACATCAGGATTAGATCACAAATTTTCAAATGTTGATTTTGCCATTTCACTTTTTTGTTGTAAGCTCTTGCCATGCATTACTGGTACATTTTGAGACTATCGAGAGCTGCTAAACATTTTTTTTCAATAAGGTTTAGTTTCTCATATTTTGATTTTGCCCATTCGTCTTCTAACAATTTTACTTCAAGAGCTACTCTAAGAGGCTTACATTCTATTTCAGCAGGGAAAACCATTTCCGTGCCATATACCAAAGAAAATGGAGTTTGGACCGCGGGAATCCTGATGCTTGTTACGTATCACCATAAAGCATAGGGTAGATGATCTACCCAATCTTTGTAGATAATTACCATCTTGGATAAAATCTTTTTGACAGATTTGTTGTACACCATTATTTGACACAATTTGATGAGAAATGCCATATCTAGTAAAGATGTTCTTCTCCATGAATTATCCATCTTCTAGATAGTGATGCTTGTGTGAAACTCTATTCAACCCATTTGGAGAAGTAGTCAATCTCCACAATGAAGAATCGATGTCCATTAGTCTATGAAAGCCTTATTTCTTCGATGAAATCAATTCCTCGGGTTGAGAATGACAAAGGTGTTAGATTTTATAATTCCATTAATAGTAGATGACTAACATGTCCATTGATTTGACATGTTCGTAATAGCTTAGCTTCTTGGATGAAATCGGCTAACATGGTCAATAAAAAATACCCCAATCAATGAATTTTCTTGGCTAGCATCATCCCATTCATGTGCGGACCACAGTATTCTACTTGCACTCTTTTCATAATTCCCATGGCTTCTTTCTTAGTTAAACCCTTTCGTAATAAACCATTTGAACATCTTTTGAAGAGTTCTCCTTTTACCAATCATAATTGAACAACCAATCTTCTTGTCATGTTTTCGTCCGAGTCTGTAGCTTCCATGGGATAGCTGCCGTCTTCTAGATACTTGACAATGTCAATATACCAAGGTTCTTCTGTTATCGTAATATCCATCATTGATACATGAAATGGAGACTTAGCCATTTCCATGATAAGTGGTTTCATTGACTAATCCTATGGTCCTTCCCACATTGATGCTAGGGTAGCTAGAGCATCTTGGCACGTAGTAGAATTCACATTCGTTGAATGAGTTGCTTTTCTCCATGTGGCTTCTGATTATGGTTTGGGAGACTCTTCCCTTTAATTCCCAATAACCAATAACATACTTGATTATCAAAACAAAATCATCAATGATTTTGACCTTATCTTCCTTTAGGTTCATTTATGTAGCCATAACGAACAAATAAGCTTCATATTTAGCCCTATTGTTAGTTGTGAGGAATTCTAATATTTTGACAAAGGAATCACCCTTTCATATGGTGTAATGATTATAACCTATAGGCCTTCTCCCTTTTTGTTTACAACTCCATAAAAAATCATCCATTTCTTAGGCTCTTTCATTATTGTGGCTAATTGCTCATCAGGTAATTCCAAGTTCTCTAGATACTCGGATTCCGATGGTTGGTTTGCTAAGAACTTGGTCATTTCTCTTCCTTTGATGACTTTCCTGGTCACATACTCAATGCCAAATTCATACAATAATAGAAACCATCTTGATAATTTCCCTGTCAAGGAGGGATTTTGGCAGAGATACTTCATCAAGTCTACCTTAGGCACTTTCTAAATGCGATATGATTGTAAGTAATGCAGGAGCTTCTTGGTTAGCCATACTATTTTTGCACATATTTTCTACACTATTGTGTAGCAAGTCTCATACTTTAGTAGTTTCTTACCAAGGTAGTAGATCACATACTCTCTCTTTGGAGGTCTCTTTAATAGCTAAGTAAAGAAATAATGGTTTTTCTCGGTGTGGGAGGTTTTAGCACCAGCGAACTTCCTAAATAAGCTTTGATCTTGTTGAAAGCTTTTTGACATTGGTTATTCCACTCCACAGGCTATTGCTTTTTCAGGAGTTTGAAGATGGGTTCACATATGGTAGTCAATCTAGCTATAAACCGAATGACATATTGTAGAGACCCTAAGAAGCTTCTGACTTCTTTCTCTATTTTTGTGATGGCATCTCTCTAATGGCTTTGATCTTGTCGTGATCCAATCCTGTGCCCCTTTGATTGACTATGTGGCCTAGTAGTTTTCCTAAAGCAATTTTAAATATACATTTCTTTGGGTTAAAGCGAAGATTGTACTTCTCTATCAAGGTGAGGAATCTATCAAATATGGTAAGATGTTCTTCTAAAGTGCTTGACTTTACCAACACATCATCCATGTAGACCTCTACCTCTTTGTGTATCAGATAATGTAACAGTGTAGTGACCGCCTTTTTATAAGTTGCTCCAGTATTCTTCAATCTGAATAGCATGACTTCCATTCCGTGATGAAAGCTGTCTGGAACTTATCAATCACGTTCATCAAGATATAGTTGTACCTAGATAATCTATCCATGAATGAGTACATAGAGGCTCTTGCAGCACTGTCAATTAGCATGTCTATGTGTGGTAGAGGAAAATCATCCTTCTGGGTGGCCTTATTCAATTAGCTAGGAAATCTATGTAGACTCTGACCTTTCCAACCATTTTAGCAACTAGCACTACATTTTCCACCCATTTGGGATATTTGACCAGTTTGAGGTATTTTTCTTTGCTTTGCTTGGCGATCTCTTCTTTTACTTTGTCGATATATTCTGGACGCAGTCTTCTCATCTTTTTCTTGACTAGGCAAATTTTGGGATCCGTAGGGATCTTGTGCTCTATGATGTGACAACTGACACCAGGCATATCATTGTAAGACCAAGCAAAGGCCAAAATGTGTTGTTTCAATATTTAATTAATTCTCTCTTATTCAATGGATAATCGATTGAAAATGAATACCATTTTAGGATCAACATCTGTGTTTAAATTTATTTCTTTTGTGATAGCATCATTAATCTTGGATATATGCTGGAATGAATGAATGGAATTATAATAAAAAAACAATCCAAATAAGCAAAGTCTTTCACTTTATTATATGCACCATGAAATGCATTATTCATTTCAAAGATATTAAAGGTAGAGATAAAAGACTCATCCTCATCTATAGGCATGGGATCTTCGTTTCTGATAATCTGCTCCTCGGTAGCTGCTATTGCTAGCTGCTCCTTGGTAGCTACTATTGCTAGCTACTCCTTGGTAGCTGCTATTGCTAGCTGCTCCTTTTTAGCATTTTCTATAGGGATAATTAGTATCTCCTTGTCATCATCCTCAATCTCCATCTTGGCTTTATCTTTTATGACCTTGTCTAGATAATAGATAGCTTCCTTTATTTGCTAATCTTTAGCTTCGGTTTTGGCTTATCTATCTACTTGAGGTGTGCTTTTGGCAAGAGCATTAAAGAGCTCTTCCTCTTCAGATAAGGTTCCTTCATTTTTCTGGGCCCTCTTTTTATTGCCTTGTATAGTGTGCTTCACTTGGTCGAAGATTAATCCAGTGTAGAGGTCATGATGTTTGTCAACTACTCTTTCTCTTTTTTGAGCATGTTATCAACACTTCCTTTTATTGTATGGTTCATATCTAATAATATTTGAAAAGATCTTAAAGCCTGTATGAGTCTTTCCTTGATGAATGATCGACTATGGGGTCCCATCATATGGTTTCTTACCAGTTAGCTTTAGTTCACTTACTTCGATATCGAAAGTAGTCATACCTTACCCCTGTGCTCTTAAGCTATATTTGGAATGTCATGTTGCTCCATATATTTATTGATCTATGGGCCCAATGTTCCTCTGATTGATTGCCCTAACTTTCACCTAATTCTACTATGATTAAGCATTTCAAATTATTTTCTTCCATTTTGATGGCCTTGATGGTTGATGCTTCATCAACTTCTAAAGTAACGATCTTTCCATGGAATGAGATTTTGATATTTTGATGGAAGGTGGAGGGAACTCCTCCTAAGGCATGAATCCAAGGTTGCTCAAGCAGTAGTAGCGAGAAGGTCACCAAAATGTCAATCACTGCAAATAGGATAATAAATTTTATCTCCCTAATGGTGACTTCTTCTTTTATGATTATTGTTGATTTCTTTAATGCTCATTCGCTCAATTGTAGCGTGGGAAGGATTTTTCTTATACAAAGATTCGGAGTTGAACCATCATGAACCATGATATAAGGCATAACATTGATGAAGACATTCAATGTTGTGGTGAGTCCCTTCATTTAGTTGATCCTAGCTTGGGAATAAAATGTTAGGGATTACCATGCTTGTTTCGGTGTTGAGGGTGTTGAGTAGTGCACCGACTTGATCTAGTGAGGCTAAAGGTGAAGTCTCAATCTCCATGACCTTCTTAATAATAGCTAGTCGGTGTTCTTAGGATTGAATGAGGGGTTCCCAAATGTTGAGCTTCAAGGAAGTTGCTTTGATCTAATCAATAATGAGCTTCTCGAAAACTATAATGCAGCTCTCAAAGTCATCTAGTTCCAGATGATAGCGATAACTTGGGAGCAAGCCTTGGATGAGAAAGCCCACTTCCATTTTAAAGCCAAAGCTGAAGTGAAGAAACACTTTAAGAGCCATGCACCTTTTGCAATATTAATTATAGGTTTCTCCATACCTTTGTTTGTGTCTTCGCAACTCATGTAAGACGATTCTTGGCTTCTCGTTGTAGATAAATTGGGTATGGAATTCATGAGATAGCGCTTCCCAGTTCTGCCTCATATTACCAAGTAAGCTTATAAACCATTCAAAAGCCATTCCATCCAAAGAGCATGAGAATAACACGGCCAAGGCTTGGTCGGAGAGACCTTCCACCTTCAGAATAACCTCAAAGCAGATAATGTGGAATGTAGGAGATCCCTCCCCATGATAGATAGGAATTCTGACCATATTGAAGCATGGTTCGAAAAACCATGGTTGCCTTATCTTACAAAGCTTCTATAACATAATTTGGGGGCAATCCGATCCCCACTACCATCTTCTGCTTCTCTTCTTCTTCCCTCACACGCTTCAAGTGGTGAAACACATAATCCGGGCTCATTCTCGAGTTGACCATCCCTACCTTATTCTCAAGTTGAGGAAGGGGGTTCAAAATAGTACTGAGCTTCAGGACTAGAGCCTGAATTTTATTTTCAGCCATTAACTTTTGGATGTTTCTTAAGAGAAGCTTGCAATTTTTTATGTGGTGCCCATGGGTGACATGGTAGGTGTAGAAATAACTCCACTCATTTGGATTTGGTGGAGCATAAGGCTTGAAATTGTTGAGGAATTTAAGCTTACAAAGCTTAGCAAATAGATAGATGAAGGTCATGACATAAGGCGATATGCCTTGGCGAACATTAAGAGAGGATTGGATAACAAAAACTTAAATGCGCCATACCACATGAATAGCGGTATGCACATTTGAATGTTTTGGTTTTGCAGGGGCGCGAGAAAAAGAAGATGCATCATTAGAATTCTTATACCATGTCTTCCCTTGACTTATTCTAGTAATGTGCTCGAGTACATGAATTCTCTCTAGCTTTTCTAATTTGACGCTCACTTCTTTATAGCTATAGAATTAATTTGCCCTTAGTTACATCTTGTAAAAAGGCAATGCTCCATCGAGCAACTTCATAATCATTTTAAAAAGGCTAAGCCTATCTTTAGCAAGAATTGCATGGTCATCCACCTTTTGTAATAGGCCTTGAAGGTTTCTTCGGGCCTTTGTTTCATTGCCTCCAGATTTTGGAATGTCATTTCATTTATCCATTAAAGCCTTACTGCTCTATAAAAGGCTCAAATTTGTACTATCAGTCATTGGTAATCTTATTGGATAGGTTATTAAACCATTCATCTTCCAGAACTCCCAAAGTTGGGATAAACATCTGAGTAAGGATATTATCACTCAACTTCCTAGCCCTCATCACAGTTTGGTAGTTCTTAATATGTGAGGGAGGATCACCCACTCCTTTGTAATGCACCAACTTGGGCATAACAAAATTATTTAAGACCTAGTGTGAGCATGGGATTCTTGGTTCCTGTAGTGAAGTGATGATGAGAATTACATTCACTTGTCTCTCTTGTTTTAGTGGTCCGCTTTGAGATTACAAGAAATTTGGAGGAGATCCTTGGGTCTTTTGGAAGCTAAAACCGTTCAAAACCAACCAAGGATCGTCCTAAAAAATATAAAAAATAGAAAAATAAAAAAATCAGAAAAAACTAGGGAAAACCAACCCAGAACCTTTCGTCCTGATCGAACCAGGCCAGACTGGTTTGATAATACAGATTAGCCCGGACCGGGTCGATACCAGTCCTCCAAGAGGATCGGTACCAGAACAAGGCTGGTCTCAGTTCACCTTAGTGGACCGAGACCGGAACTGGTCTGCCCAAGAGGATCGGTCCTAGCCAGTGGGACCAATCCTGACATGGTGATTTGCTAGGTCAGATCGGTCCCGACCTTGCTTACGTTTAAAGGCCGGTTCCAGCTGTCTTGCCACCCACTCAAACTTTTCCTTTCTTGTTTGCACTTAATTTAATTTTACCCTTCTCAAAAATGCCCTTTAACTTACACTTATTTACCTTTTTTACCAAAATCTATATAAGCATAAAAATTGGGTTTTTTAAGGGTTGAAAGTTTTTACCTCTTTGGAAAATTTGAGAGAGACAATTCTAAAGAGAGAAACTTCAAGGATTTTTCAGAAAAATAACTAGGAAATATCTCTACTTTCTTATTCCGACATTTTTTCTCGAAAACTCCAATTTCCTTTCGGGTTTTTCTAGTTAGAAACTAAAATTCTAACTCTTGGGTTTCCTATCCTCCCACAAAAATCCTCTTTCCGCCCTTTTCCAAAAAAATAAGCAAAAAAGCTTCATATTCTCTTTCTAAAACGTTTCTAGCTCTAAAAATCACGGTTTCACAATAGAGGGGTAAGATTTTGATCTTTTGGAGACACTAGGCTTGAATTTGTGCTTTACTTTCTGCATTTCTTTCGATTTTCGGATATCTCCCGAAGGTCTAACTGAAACTGTATGTGTGGACCGGTACTAACCCACCTTAGGGTGGTGCAAACTTATTGGATCGTTACCTACCCTATAGCATGCTAGTCAAAACCCGCCGGACATGTATTGGCCTAGTACCTCTAGGACCAGTACCGACATGTCTAGAGTACCAAACCGGACCAGTACCGGCCCCTATAGGGTCAATCTTGGTCGGTCAAGCAGGTACTGAAATGGTAGCGGCTGGTACCCTCCTTGTTTTGTGTTTTTGCCCTATTTTATTTATTTTTTCACAGTTTAAAACTGTTTTAGGTCCCCACAAGACAGGAAATCCATTTTTCTCCAATAACCGACCACATTTATACCATGTTTAACTCGAAATAATAAAATTTGGTAATAATTCAAGTCTAAAATCTATTATTTCCAATTAAAGCATAGAGGGAACCCGAATTCCCCATTTTTTAAGCCATAAACACGCGATTCACCGTAATCTAACTTATGCTACAAATTGCATCTTGTTTGGGTAACTAACTATGCAATGATGATTGTGATAAACCATGTGCTAACCTTCATCGATGTAGATATTTTTAAGTTAGATGTATGTTAGAGACTTATTTTCCTTCGGGTATCGCAATTGTAAATAAAATGTATATATAGATCATTTGTATTTAGGACCATTTGTATATTACCCCATGGTTTGTATTACTATTTACCCTACCCCCTTAGGTTAGAAGCCTTATGTTTATATTGTTTATTGCTATCCACATGTGTGTGATTAAAAGCCAACATAACCGAAAATGACTAGAAATAATCAAAATACTTTAAAGGTGGTTGCTTGTATGTAATTAAAATTCAATTGATGACGAAGTAGGTAACTCATCAAGAACCAAATCTCTTTACTACAGTGCTAATTTAGGGTTAAAAGATCTAGGCTATACCAAATTTCATGGAAGAGCTGATACGGGCGAGATGTTTAGGCCTCGAGTCTTTCTAAAAAAATTTTCCCTTTCTCTTCTTTCTTCATCTAAAACCTCCATGCCCCATGTCACAGGGCCGACATCTCGTGCTAGTTGCGCGGGTCTGAAACGTCATTCTCTCATAATGGTGACTCCGTTGGGGATCGTTCTCTTTTAATCTTAAAGTTTAAAAGACTTCGATGAGTATTGAATAGTCGTTAAATGAGTTTATACCTCTAAAATATTTTACCTAAGCATATGCATTAGATGGATTAGCCTTAAGGTTAGGGTGCCAAATTTTCATTGTGAAGCTAAGAAAGTATCACTTGTGACCTCATGGGGATCGAGGATACCTAGTGTGTGGATCACTTGTTTCCATATTGCATGTACCTCCCTCGTTCTCACCTATTTGGGGAGAAGATTGGAGTGTATCGTAGTGCAATAAGAGCCTTCTACATTAGTAATTCTTGTGACCGAACTCATATAGCATCATCATAGTAACTTCCCTTAGGCTGTACCAAAATGTCTCTACTTGATTTATGCAATTCCCTCACTGACATTCTCATGGTTTCAAGATGATCCAAGCCTAGATTTACAAGCTGAACCCTTTATTTCTTGAGAGGCATATGGTTGCAAGAATTATATATTTCTTACATGCTACGTGCTACGTGTTAACCGCTTTTCCATCCATTACATATGCAAATAAAGCATCTCACACCATGTATATCACACTAACCACATTCTTTTATGCACACACTAATTTATGGACAACATGTCTCCATAGGGAATGCATCAACATGTCATATACCAACATTTACGATGCCCAATAGGCATCCAAAACTATACCCAATATGAGTCATTACTAAACTTATTCATTTGACCACATTGGTGATACTAAATAAACATCAACACTATTCTATTCATCTATTCATTTATGATAAGGGTATAATACTTCATCTTACCCAAAAATAAAGTCCTCATTCAATCATGACTTAAGGATGTCATCGTGGTATGGCTTACCACTCTATATCCTCTTGTTTCGAGGTAAACAAGATCATTCTATTTATTCCATTCAAACTCATTCTTTTGAGAGTCCACATTGATCTCTCAACCTCTAATAAGTTGAAAGAGGAATTACATTCACTTCACGAACATTTGACAAATCTTCTAGGAATCATAAACTCATAAGCATCAAGACATGCATAGTCTGATTCCTCTTGTTTGACATTCAATGTGTGTGCATCTAAAGGAGCTACTCGTTCAATTATCGCCAAGTGCCATTTAGTAGGGTAGTCCGTTCTTTGCTACAAGTGAGGGGTCAATCACAAGCATCGACCAGTTAGTCATTTTCTCGTAGTTCAACACTATGGTTAATCTAATTAAGGGTGAACAATAGCTAAATTCTACCAAACCTAATCAAGGGGGAGGTCATTCCTCCACCAGAAATTGGGATCGACTTTGATATCACTATGACTAGGATGCTAACTAGTTCGTAATTCACTACGGCCCTCCAAGCATCTATGAGGGTAATTCTAACTGAGAAGAGAAACTTTAACTGAATTTCCAAATCTGAGCTCCCTCCGGTTAATGAGGTCCATTCCATTGATAATCAAGGGCGTGCTCCTTCTCTACAAGGTTATCAGTTTAATCTAGTAGCAAGCTTAGGGCAGTTTGGTAACTTTCTTCAGGGTCAAGGTGCTGGGTAATCAAGAAAGTTATTGAACATGCGACATAGCAAGGCAGAATTTCCAAACATAAAGTTAACCTAAAAGATCTCCTAAGCATTCCATGATATAATCTAAGTTAAAACATTCCGCACATGTTTATCGGTTTATAAAGCTTATAAAAGAAACCTTGCTTCTAAGTTTAAGATGTTACTAATTGACGTGTACTTCTCTTTCTCATTTGGATGCAGCATTCCCTTAGAGAAATTCGGTAGAATTTTGTTAGCATGAGCTTACAAACTAGGATAGCCTTTATGATTGATCCACACAAATCTTCACCAACCAAAACCTCTTTCAGGAAGAACCTGTTAGTAAAAAGTAGCTGCTAGAGCGCTCGAAGACCAACCTGAAAATATAAACTAAGAAGGCTCTCTTTGAATAAAAAGTGCCGTCTAAAGAAATTCTTCGTTGTTTGGAGAAACTCATGAATGATCTTGCATAACGAACAGAGAAAGAGATGTCAAACTCGGAGAGAAAGCTAAGTTGAAGTGTGGAATAAAGAGGAACTAGAGGACTATATATAGGGAAAAGGGGGAGTGTTTGACTCCCCCTCAAACACAAAGTGGGATGGGAATATTCCCATCCCACTTAGCGGGTTAGCCAGGTGGGTCACTTAGACCCATGGGTTAACCCGCAGATCCCATCACAAGGAAAGCTCTAGCGGGCTTGCCTTGTGATGCATGCATGGGCTTCCGGGCTTGCCGCAAGCCCATGCTTATGGGCTTGTAGTGCACATAGTGCTAGCAGGCTTGCACAGCAAGCCATTGCAAGCACTGCCATGGATAACGCTTGAAAGATTGTGGCCTGCTAGCGCGCGCAGGCTTACCTCGTGAGAGTGTTGGCCCCACTTTGAACATCTAGTGTTCGTTTGGCATTCACTTGCAATGCGAAAAATTCCCTTGCTCCGCTCCATGAAATTTTTCCATATTTTCTCTTTATTTCCTTTAATTATTAATTTGGTCTAACCAATTAATAGTTCTTCCTCTTCCAACGAATTCGACAAACACATATTCTAAGCATAGACACAGTTTATAGGTTCTTTACTTAGTTCGATAAAGACCCAAAGTGTGTGACCTCATAAGATCCCAAAGTATTAGCTACTAGGGGTTAAACTGAGCTTGGCTTCCCATCACGGAACCTTTAGGCTCAATGTTCCAGACCATTATGGAACCAGATAGCTTTAAGAGATCAAATGGGCTATCTAGCAAATGCGTATGATCCCCCGATACTAGGAACATTACATGCTTGTGACTTGATCTGATTCTGTAGTAGTAACCAATATAATACGCTCCTTCCATCTGGTTAAGTACCATCTAATTTATTGAGCTTGGATTAAGTGTCAGCTCATGTAATAGCCATAGCTATCATGGATTAGACTTGTTCACGAAGAACACCACTCAGCCATTATCTATCAAGATTTACTAGAAACCTGTTCTATCAATCTTATTCACTGATCATAGGTTTATGAGTGTGTAACTTCAACAAGAGGCCTTAAGGTACATCTCCCATTATATCACTATATTGGGAGCGATGGATCCCATCTTGACTACTCGGTTTTCCAACATATGATCATCACTATACCCATATTCACCCATGTCATTCTGATTGCCAGGGTATGAATTAGTATGACCTAAAGTATATCAACTCCTATATAAGTCAACTAGTATCTCAGGTTTGACGATATATGTACTACTATTGCAATAAGACATGATACGAACACGTGGATATATTTATTTTCGAGTGTCTATCATATAGCGATCTCCAATGTATTACCCGAATAAATTCATGTGTTAACTCAAGGTAGCACCTTTATCTCATGAGATAGCATACTTGGATCTAATCCAAGGAGTAAGCCTACACATGCTAGTCTGTTCATTCCATTGATCTCTAGTCTCAATGAAACTATAACTAAGGATATTTAGATTATTCATAGTAACACCTATGTGTAGTTCTCACACCACATGGCTCCTACTATGTCCTTGAACTTTTACTCTATGAAATAGTCATGGACTTTGTCTTATCAATGCACATTTATTATACTATACATATATGATACCAACGAGTTACATAAATAAATTATAAACATTGATAAGCAACAAAGATTCCTTAATTATTATGAGTAATAATCTGAAACCGTTTATACATTATAACTAATTAAGATATATCATACTAATTGCCTCTAGGGCATACATCATGTCTAAGAATCTCCTACTCGCACTAAAATCAATTACTCATGTGCTTCATGCCATACTTGTTAACATGTTGATCATGTTTAACATGAGTTAATGGCTTAGTTAGCCCATCCACTAGATTCTGATCCGTTGGGATGTATTCTAAGTTTATATCTTTCCTAGCTACTATCTCCTGAATGAGATGGTACTTTCTGATTACATATCCGTCTCTCTAACGAGACCGTGGTGCCTTTGCATAACCAATAGCCCCATTGTTATCGTAATAGACCACTATCAGATTTACAATGCTGGACACCACACCGAGATCACAAATAAATCCCTTAAGCTAGACAGCTTGCTTAGTCGCTTCTGAAGCAGCTATATGCTTAGATTCTGTGGTTGAATCACTAGTCGTATCCTGTTTGAAACCTTTCCAAACAGCTACCCCTCCATTCAACATAAACACTTACTCCATCTGGGACTTATAATTGTCCCTGTCAGACTGAAAACTTGCATCGATGTATCCCTCCAAAGAGAGATCACCTTCTACATATACTAAAACATATCCTTAGTCCTACGTAAGTACTTAAGGATAGTTTTAACGGCCATCTAGTTCTTCTCACCTAGGTCAGATTGAAATCTGCTCTTGATGCTCAACGCATTTGAATTATCTGATCAAGTGCATACCATAGCATACATGATGGATCCTATTGCTAAGGCATAGGGTATTCCATTCATTCGTAGTCTCTCTTCTTGTATTCTTGGACACTCAGATTTAGAAAGTTTAATCTTGTGAGACATTGGGAGATAACCCTTTCTTGACTGCTCAAGGTTAAATGTAGCAAAAACCTTGTCTACATATGTACTTTGGGAAAGACCTAGTAGCTGTGAGTGGGCGACACGGAGCAATGGTTTGAGAGCGCGCGGTGGTGAGAGGCGCGGTCCACCGAGGTGTTAAAAAATGGTGCACCGGGTCCGGAACCTGGTAAAGAGGTTGAAACAGAGAGCGAAAATATTTTTAGATTTGGTTTGAACCGAATCCGCGGTCTCTTAGTGTGGAGTCGCCACTTGGATTAGCTCTTTCCAGGAATTAGAGTCTTGTGAGGCTTAACTTCCGGGGGATGGCCCACCAAGACACAGAGATTCAAGTTCGGGATAAGTTGCTTATTTCTTAAGTGTTCACATTATATTACATCTACAAAAAACCGTATTTTCTTAGTTATGCATATTCACACTTAGATCATTTTTAGACTTTATATGCATGATTCGCGTATTGAAAAAGCAGTAAATCCATCCACAAAATAGTATGTAAATGTGGAAAGTAAATGTGGAAAATAAAAATTACAAGGCTTTCAAAAATCGGGGGATGCAACCGCCCGCTACCCTATTAATTACATTTTCCAAAAAGATGAAAATGTGATACTTGAAGGAAAATTAAAATCCTAAACATACATCTAACATGTATCCAAAAGGTTAGCACAGGGGATATCACATATGTTCGATTTGATTTTAGCGAGGCCCTTGTGGCCTAATTAAAAGATCGAAGATTTTAAAGTTGTTATTTTAAATAAAAATAGTTCATTTTTATTTACACGTATGTTGGCCAATTTTATTAGTGAAAATGACCACATGGAAAAAAGTGAGGTTGTTATCCAGGAATAATTTTAATTCCCTTCGTTGGTGTATTCTAAAAAAATAAAGAAAAGAAATAAAGATGAAGAAGAGAATTACAACATTATTTACATAAAAAGAAATAAAAATATTCCTAGGTCCACAAATAAAATCAGAAAAAAATGAAGCAGATGATGAGGTTGGAATTCACAGTTCTAGGAACTCAAAGGCTTATCCTTGTGGTATGAATCCACTTCGGCGTATCCGTTCGGCCTTTGGAAGTCCTTGTTCGTTTTGATTTAATTGTAGTTTAATGTGGAAAAATAAGTGTTTATTTATCCAAAATATAATCAGACTCGGGTTGTAAATTTGTTTTAGACCCGAGAATATCTGAGGATATTTAAAGAAAAGATAGACGACAAAAGGATTTGAAAACAATTAAAATTTGGAATCCAAACGTTTTTTGGATCCGAATATATTTGAAAAAAAATATTTATCTGAAAGATAATTAGACTTGGGTTCTAAATTTATTTTAGACCCGAGAATATCTAAGGATTTTTGAGAAATGTAGGAAGAAGAATGGTTTGAAAATAATCAAGATTTGTGATCCCAATGTGTTTTGGATCTAAATTATTCAAAAGAAATTAAAAAAAATATTTTGGTATTTTTCTCGTTGTCTTTTTATCTGAAAATCTAATTTTTTTGTCTAAATTTTTGAGCCCCTTCAATCCAAAAAAGTCACGAATTTATAGAAATTCTGGACGGGGTTAAATCGGGCTCGCCGAAGAGTTCAGCGAGGGTGGCCCTTACTGAACTCTTCAGCGACGGTAGTGGCCAAAGAAATCCCATTTTTGAGATTTCTTTGGGCCACGCACACAGTGCCCCAATTTTTTTTTTGATTTTATTTAAAATATTATATATATATATATATATATATATATATATATATATATATATATATATATATATATATATGTATGTATGTACAAGTTTATATATATCCAAATTTCCAAATAACCCAATTAAATTATTTTGGACCCTTAAAAAATTATTTATGTCCCTTAAAAATATTTTAAGTCCTTAAATTTTCACTTTGAGGCTTTTAAATATTTTTTATTGTCCTAAATATTTATTTAGGGTCCCAAACATTATTTTTGACGAGGAGAACTCCCATTTGAAGATCATCGGATGGTCAAAAATCATGTGATTCAAGCATAAATATCTCGAAAAGACGTCATCATTGAATATGCCAGCTGGTACAAAATCCCATTCTCATAGCTGCCCCTCGTGTGATCATCGCTGGTTGTATAACTAGTATGATCATAGGAAAAGAGCGTAGGGATAGAGAGAATACCTGACCGGTGTGGTTGGTGACTTCTTGTTCCCCATTGGTGATAACATAGGCCTTCCTTTCTGGCACTATGTCTTCATAGGGTTTTCCATTTCTTTCTTCAGAATCCCTTAGTGCTTGATGCCCCTTGTGGGTGGGTCGACCGTTTCTTTCTACGGCATCCCTTTAGTGGCAACCATTTCATTCTTCAGTCGAGGTCATTGTGTGCCCCTCGTGATGAATGTAGATAGGTGCCTGAATCTGTTTCAAAGGTTACTTTGACTTGTATCCTGTGACAAGTCAGAGAAATGTATAATGTTAATATATTTTATGATGCATGTTTTAATTATTTGATTGAGTTTATGCGAAGCAAAAATTTTTTCCCCTTCAATGAAAAATTAAAACATGAGGAATAAATAAGTTTAATAAGAAATTCAGGGGTGTCCCGAAAACCACTCTGATGTTTAGGAGGCTTTTGCAATGTTGATTTTTAGGCTTAAGTGCGCCTTCATCTTGCTTGTAGGTTCCTCATGTGGAGGTGGAGTTTCTTGTTTATCAGGACAGTGTTGCCCCAGTTTGGCATTGTCTTTACCTGTAAATGATGTGATGCGAATGTAATGTATGCATGGTTTTATGCATGAACAATAATTATCATATGATGTATGTTTCTCTATTGTAGGCATCATGGGCTTCACTCAGTGAAGAGCCTTCTATTGTGCTGGTGCATGGTTGCCCCTATGACTTGTCTTTTTGGGGATTCCATGGACGACTCCCTCAAAGCGACGACCATGGGTTCGTTGAATCAGATTCGAGTTCATAGCTTAGAACTAATTTGAGGAAAGTCTGGATGAGTCGTTGATCCCGCGTTGTGTCGGCGATGATCGCTTGGAAGCCGTTTGCCTGAAGTGTTGAAGGTATATGATGCCTCCTACCATTCCGAGGAGGAGATGATGAATTTGATATTTCTATGGTCCTAACTTTTGCATAGATCACCCTTGCGGGTTTTCAATCTATCGAACCTCGTCTTAATTTTTACCTAGACTGCCCTTTCAGGTTTTCAATCCAGCAAACTCATTTTTCTTTATTTTATTCTTTTATATTTTTTCATTTTTTGGATGTTTACTTGCGACATTCTACCATTGACATGCAAGCAATCAAGATAAGCATATGCATAAAGATTCAGCAAAAATGACAATTCATTGATGAACTTAACA
>CATIWQ010441796.1:0-13672 GCA_949673415.1 Euphorbia schlechtendalii
ATATGTATGTATGTATGTATGTATGTATGTATACAATTCCCATACTAGAAATAGACTAAGTCATAAAAGTCCCTTAGGTACTTTTGAATCTAATACCGATGGAGATTTCCATGTAAGAGAGGCCCCCTAAAAGTAAATGAGTAGCCAAGTCCAATCCTTGCCAAAATAACCAGGGGCACTTCGATTTGTTGTACCATGGACTACTATGATTTAAAGATTTCGTTCTTTAATTGAGTGAAGTATGGGACGACCCTCAGTTAAAGCACTTACACGTGTAGTAAAACATTCCTAATTTATATGATAATCACCTAGTCTAAGTTTAAACAAAACATTAATCTAGTTATCACATCATTTTCTATAATAGGAATTAAAACCTAAGTCATTCATAGCATACTTTATTCAATTCATAGAAAAAATCATTTTAACACATTATAATCAATCATGCATAGCATAAGGTAGGTTCTGATACCTCTGTATGATAATCAAGACAGTAATTGAACATGCAACGTTGCAAGGCAGAATTTCAAAACTTAAAATTAACCTAAAGGATCTCCGAAGCATGACATGATTGATATAATCTAAGTTAAAACGTACCATAGATGCTATTAGGTTTATAAAACTTATAAAAGAAACCTAGCATATGAGTTTAGAACATTACCAGTTGATGTTTACTTCTCTTTCCTTTTGGATGCGGCGTTCCCTTAGAGCAATTCGGCAAAATTTTGTTAACATAAGCCTCCAAACTAGGATAGCCTCTATGATTGATCCACACGGATCTTCACCAACCAAAACCTTGTTGAGGTAGAACCCATTAGTAGTAATTAGCTGCTAGACCGCTCAAAGACCAACCTACAAATATAAACTAAGAAGTCTCACTTCAAATAGAAAGAGCCTTCTAAAGAATTCTTCATTGTTTGGGGAAACTCGTGAAGGATCTCGCACAATGCATGAAGAAAGAGATGTCGAACTCAGAGAAAAGATGAGCTGAAGTGTGGAGTAATGAGAGAGAGGGGAGGCCTATTTATAGGGAAAGGAGGATTGTTTGACTCCCCTTAAAACACAATGTGGGATGGGAATATTCCCATCCAACAAAGCGGGTCATCCGCGCGGGTAACTTGGACCCGCGCGATGCATCCCCAAGGAAAACCCTAGCGGGCTTGCCTTATACCGCAAGCATTGGCTTGCAGGTGCGCCGTGTAGGCGGGCTTGCTCGTTAAGCTTGCACAAGCACTGCAATGGGGAGTGCTTGCGGGCTTGCAACCCACTTATGTACACGGGCTTTCCCCGTGAGATAGCGGCCCGTGAGCTTTTTAGCTAGTGGGGCAGCCGCGTAGGCCCCACTCCGAACATCCCGTGTTCATTTGGGGCCCACTCGCAATGGAAAAAATTCCCTTGCTCCTCTCCATGCAATTTTCCCTATTTTCTCTTTATTCCCTTCAATTATTAATTTAGTCCAACTGATTAATAATTCTTCTAATGAATTCGACAAATAAAAATTCTCGGCATAGACCCATTCTGTAGGTTCTTTACTTAGTCTGTTAAAAACCCGAAGTGTGTTACCTCATAAGATCTCGAAGTATAGAGCCACTAGAGGTTAACCTAAACTTGGCTTCCCATCCGGGAACCTTTAGGTTTAGTGTTCTAGACCTGAATGAAACCTGATAGCTCTAGATGATCTAATGGGATTTCTAGCTAAGGTGTATGATCCCCCGACACTTGGAACATCACATGCATGTGACTTAATCTGGTTCTGCAGTAGTACCCAATTCAATATACTCCTTCCATCAAGTTAAGTACCATCAAGTTTATTAAGCTTGAATTAAGTGGCAGCTCATGTAACAGCCATAGTTATCCTAGAATTAGACTTGTTCATGAAGAACACCACTCGCCATTATGTATGAAGATTGACCAGAAACCCATTCTATCAATCTCATACTATGATCAAAGGTTTATGAGTGTGTTACTTTAACAAGGGGCCCTAAGGTACATCTCTTATTATATCACTATATCAGGAGCAATAGGTCCCATCTTGACTACTCGGCTTACAAACATATGATCATCACTATAGCCGTAATCACCTGTATCATCTTGGTCTCCAGGGTATGAATAAGTATGACCCACAGTATAACCACTCATACATAAAGTAACTAGTATCTTAGGTCAGAGGATACTTGTACTGCTACTACAATGAGACATGACACCAACACATAGATATAGTTATTTTCGAGTGTCTATCTTATAGCGGCCTCCAATGTATTGCCCGAATACATTCATGTGTTAACTTAAGGTACCACCTTCAGCTCGTGAGATCGGATGCTTGGATCTAATCCAAGGAGTAAGCCTACACATGCTAATCTGTTTGTTCCATTGATACCCAATCTCAATGAAACTATGACTAGGGATATTTAGACTATTCATAGTAACACGTATGTGAAGTTCTATACACCACATAGCTCCCACTATGTCATCACACTTTTACGCTATGAAGTAGTCATGGACTTTGTCTTATCAATGCGAATATGTATATAATACTATACATATATGATACCAGCGAGATACATAAATAAATTAAAAAAAAAGATAAGCAACAAAGATGCCTTAATTATTATTAATAATAATCCGAAACCGTTTGTACATTATATCTAATTAAGACATATCGCTCTAATTACCTCTAGGGCATACATCATGTCTAACAATCTCCCACTTGAACTAGATCCAATTGCCCATGTGCTTTATGCCATACTCGTTAACATGATGGTCATATTTAACCTGAGTCAATGGCTTAGTTAGCCCATATGTTAGATTTTTATCCATTGGGATGTATTCTAAATCTATATCTTTTTTTGCTACTATCTCCTAAATGAGATGGTACTTTCTGAGTATATGTTCATTTCTCTAACGAGATTGTGGTTCCATTTGACTGAGCAATAGCCCCATTATTATCGCAATAGACCATTATTGGATTTACAATGCTAGACACCACATCGAGATCACCAATAAATCCCTTAAGCCAGAAAGCTTCCTTAGTTGCTTCTGAAGCAACTACATACTCATATTCTATGGTTGAATAGGTAGTTATATCCTATTTAAAAATTTTCAACATAAAAACATACCCCGACTGGGACATATATTTGTCATTTTCAGATTGAAAACTCGTGTCGGTGTATCCCTCCAAGGAGAGATCACCTTCTCCATATACTAAAAACATATCCTTAATCCTAGATAAGTACTTAAGGATAGTTTTAACAGCCATCCAGTACTTCTCACCTGGGTTAGATTAAATATGCTCGTGACACTCAACACATGTGAGATGTCAGGGCGAGTGCATACCATAGCATACATGATGGATCCTACCGTTGAGGCATAGGTTATTCTATTCATACGCAGTCTCTCCTCTTGTGTTCTCGAACACTCAGATTTAGAAAGGTAATCCTGTGAGACATTGGAAGATAACCCTTTCTTGATTGTTCAAGGTTAAATCTAGCAAAAACCTTGTCCATGTATATACTTTGCGAAAGACCTAGCAGCCTTCTGGATCTATCTCGGTAGATTTTTATATCAAGGATAAAAGCTTCTTCTCCAAGGTCTTTCATGGAGAACTTATTTGAAAACCATGACTTAACTGTTTGAAGAAAAGGAATATAATTTCCTATCAATAAAATGTCATCAACATATAATACAAGGAAAAGGATCGCACTCCAACTAGCCTTCTTTTATACATAGGGCTCATTAGCGTTTGATACAAAACCAATTTATTGGGTAGTCTCATCAAACCTAATATTCCAACTTCTGGATGCTTGCTTAAGTCCATAAATGGACTTCTACTAGTTGCATACCTTCGATCCATCCTTGGATGTAAAACCCTCGAGTTGTGCCATACACATATCCCTGTCTAGATTCCCATTAAGGAATGTTATTTTCATATCCATCTGCCAAATCTCATAATTGTAATGAGCAGCGATGGCAAGGAGTATCATGATAGACTTCAGCATGGCCACTGGTGAAAAGGTTTCATCATAGTCAGTGCCTTCTTTTTTACTATAACCATTTACAAACAGCCTTGCTTTATAGGTAACTAAGTTACCATCCATGTCAGTTTTCTTCTTGAAAATTCACTTACATCCTATGGGCCTAATCCCACTTAGAGAATCAATCAAGCTCCAAACTTGATTTTCATACATGGAGTTCATCTCTAACCTCATGGTTGCAAACCATTTGTCAGATTCTGAGCCTTCCATTACCTCCTTGTAAGTCTTGGGCTCATCAACTTCCATAAGGAAGAGAAGTTTATCATTAGTAATGAGAAACCCATAGCACTTGGGAGCGATGTGAGCCAGGCCAGACCTACGCAATGTTGTTGTTATAGTAGGTTGTTCCATGCTTACACTATCTTGTGTAACAAGTGTAGGAATAATCATTTGATTGTCTATTTGATCTTCTTGAGTGCCTAACTCAAGATCGCTCCCACTAGCTTTCACTAGTATATGATCCTTCTCGAGGAATTGAGCATTTCTAGAAACAAGGACTTTTTATTCCTTAAGATCATAAAAGCTATAACCCATAGTATCCTTAGGGTAACCTATAAACAGACAGCTGTCATACTTAGCACCCAACTTATTTTAACTCATCCTCTTTACGTAAGAAGGACATCCCTAAACTCTTAGGTGAGAAAGAGCGGGTTTCTTACCATGCCACAATTCATATGGAGTTTGATCAACTGATTTAGTGGGCACTCTTTTTAGACTATAAACTATGTTCTCAAGTGCATAACCCCAAAAGGATCTGCTGAGTTCTTCTTGGCTCATCATGGACTGAACCATATCAAGTAGGGTTCGATTTCTCCTTTCTAACACTCCATTATGTTGGGATGTATAAGGAGGTGTCCACTGGGATAAAATTTCATTATCCCTTAGATAATCCTGAAACTCTTGGCTTATGTATTCACCGCCTCGATCAGATTGAAGGGTTTTGATACTTTTCCAAAGTTGTTTCTCTACTTCAGCTCTGAACTCTTTGAATTTCTGAAAACTTTCATACTTTTACCTCATAAGGTATAAATAACCATATCGCAAATAATCGTCAATAAAGGTTATGAAGTAGACAAAACCCTCATGTGTCTTAACACTCATTGGACTAGATACATCGGAATGTATTATTTCCAAAGGTACTAGTGGCACGTTGACCCTTTCCTTTGAAAGGTTTCTTAGTCATCTTCCCCTTTAAACAAGGTTCACACGCACCATAGGATTCCCATTCCATTGGGCCTAAGTCACCACATATGTGTAACTTAGTTAAGTGAGTCTCATTTATATGGCCTAGACAACAAAGCCATAAGTATGAGAATTTCTCATTATCAATTCTCAATTTCTTAATAATGTTCATATTTAGAATTTCAATTTTAGTACCTAGAACATAAATTCCATCAACAGATATTCCACAAGCATAAAGAACATTACCACGTCAAATTTGACATTTACTATTAGAAAATAAAATTTCAAATCCCTCTGTTGCTAAATGCGCAACAAAATTAATATTCTTAGTGATAACAGAATTATAATTGCAATTTTTCAAAATTAAAACTAGACCACTAGGAAAACGAAAGCTATATGTCCCTATAGTTGTTGCAGCAACCTATGCTCCAATTCCAGCTCTTAGGTCCATTTCCCTCTTTGCAAGCCTCCTACTATTTTGCAATCCTTGCATAGAAATACAGATAGGAGCACCACGACTAGTATCCAATACCCAAGTAGACTCATAGGGAACTGTAGAGAAACTCTCTATAGTGAACATACTTGAAGTATATGCCTCACTTGTCTTCCTCTTCACTTGTTCAGAAAACAGAGCTTTGCAATCATGTTTCCATTGTTCAAGCCTTTCGCACACGAAACATATTTCTTTGGGCTTCTCCTTTTCAATAACCACAATTAGATAAACTCAGATGTCTTGCTAGTCTTTCTTGACATAAGATAATCGTTCACACAAGGTGAATATTTATCAGACAAACTTTCTATCATAAGCTGTATGTCATGCTTGGAATATGTCTCGAATCCTATCTGAGCCAATCTCCTCGAATACTGAAAGTATTCTATGCATCGTTCAATGGCCAGGATCCCATCATCTCTCCCAGAGTTATAGAGGAATCTCAATATTTCATTCCATTCAACTCTCTTTCCCTCATGAAGTCCTATAAGATGAATTAGCATGGATTTTAGGTTTATACCTTCATGCTGCTTCTTAAGCTTTAAGCTCATGGTTTCGAGCATCACTAGTGACACCATGAAAGTATCCTTCTTGTGCTTAAGATATGCTTCTTTCTCTTGGATAGAAGCCTTAACATCAGGATTGACTGGTTCGGGATTATTTACAACATAATCTATATGGCTTTTCTCAAGCTCCTTTCTAAGAGCTTTGAACCAATCATTAAAGTTGATCCCTGTCAATTTATTATCAAGTATCAGATGGAGATATGTACATACATTTGATATAAGGTCTTTAATTAAATACAAAATTCCTACTATTTTTTCGACATTCAAATAGCCCCTTCTATTTAAATTTGGAAAATTTGGTCCAACCAATTTTCCTTAGTAGGTAGCACCCATAGACTCTGATCATGACCCCTGCTATAGCAGGTCAATCCATAACAAGACAACCATGGTTGGATCCTATCCATTTGTATCTCATTCAATTGCTAATCCATTTGAGTTTTCTTTCTCGAGATGTGCGTACCCAATTGTATGACTCCTCAAATGTGTCTCCAATTTGGCATTAGCTCTAATGATATGGACAACTAACCCATTTTGGTTAAGGCATTAACCCCATCTAATCTCATTAACATTCACATGTTAAGGGAAGGCATGTTGTACATGTGCTTACATCCGTTAATAAGGTTCTTATCACGACTTATGACGGGAAGTGTGAGCACAGGATTTTGATCCTCACTCGTGAGTTTGATGATGAAGCTATAAGTTATTTTCCTTTGCTAGTCTTTCACTTTGAAAGGGTCTCAGAGGTCCTCAAGAGGAGCATTCCCAGTTTCTTTCAAACCATAGGCGATCCTTTTATACTCAAACCAGTCAAAACTAGGATTAAATTAACCCTGATGCCCATACCGATGTGACAACATCAGTATTGGCATTGCAACATCGGTGTTAGCATTGCAATAGTGACATCGATATTGCCATCATATCGAAAATAAGCTAGGTTTAAGCTAAAATCTACCGAAAAAGGCAATGCTGACACCGACATCAATGACGTCGATACCGATGTCACCACATCAGTATTGATGTTGCCACATCAATACTGATGTGGCAACATCGGTGTCACCATTGTAAAATCAATACCGATGTCACTGAGTCAGAGCAAGATTGCAGAATTTTGGGAATAATGGGTGCAATAGCTCTTTAGGGCCCTTGTACCCTTGGTTAACCTCTTCAGCAAGCTGAACACTGTAGAGTGGCTGGAGAGGGTCATCCTCCCTTAGATTGAGGGGTGAAAAGATAAAATGATGGTAAATAATGATGGATTTTTTAATTTAGATTGAAGGGAGCTCTCCTACAAAAGGAGGGCTCATATTCGGAAATAAGGGGGATTGAATTGAGAGCTCAATTCTGAAGAAGGAAGTAGAAACAAAGGAGCTTTACTTATTTTAAAAGGAAATTTGCATTTGTATGTGTTTTAAGTTAGTTTTGAAGTGTAATCACTAAGTTTAAGTCACATTTTCTTTAAATTAGTTAAGGAAAGTTCATAGGAAGGGTATGAACTTGGGATTTCTGGGATTTCTCTAGGCAATCTTGAGGTTTAGACTCACAAAAAATCAAAAAGTTAAAGGAAACCATGTCTTTAGCTTATGTTACTTTGTATCATCTTTGTAAGTTTTAACTCAATAAAACTTAGTGGAGAATTCATCCACCTAATCTCTAGACAGTCAAGAGTCAATATATTATCAGTCTGGGGAGTAAAAGTTATCCCGCATCTTGGTTTTTCTTAAGCTGATTCACTACCTTACATGAAGAAAGAAACGAAGAGGGCTTCCCAGAGGAGTTTCATGAATCTCGAAGAAGTGGATTCCCGACTACGGGGTAAGCCTCTGAGTTCCTAGAGTTGTGTCCCAAGTGTATTTGATGTTTGGATGTTGTTTTGAAAGTGTTTAAGCATTTGCGGTTTTCCCTTTGAATTCTGAAATATTTAGGCAATGTTGATGTCGGTGTCGGTGTTACAATGCTGACATCGACATTGCAACACCGACGTCAGTGTTACCTTTATTTTCCAGAACTTAATTTTACATTTATGCACTAATGATGGGTAATTAACTGAAGTTGACTTACATACATGAACGTACTGAGATCAGTAGAATATTTATGTGTTGTGTTGGTCTTTTGGACATATTCTGAGGGAAATTAACATTTAAACCGCAGTTTCCTCTTAACCGAAATAAAATTATTACCGTGTCGGAATTCCCTCAGAATATATACGAAAGAAAAACATCTATATTCATAGGCCTAGAATTGTTTACAATTTCCATGTATTTGTGAAAAATTAAGTTTCGACTAGGAAACCCCCACGAAGGGAACACCCTGTTCTCGGATATCCGACCTAACAAAATTCACATGTGGCATCTCCATCAATAAAACGAGCCACATACTTGTATAAAAATGGACCATTTTTACAACGAAAATCACGAGCCTTTGTTAGTACTTTTTATTTAACTCGACCACACAGGTCTTCCAATATTCAAATCGAACCTACTTGGTGCATTTGCACGTACTTGTGTTGTGAAAAAATTTTGTGCTAACCTTTGTGGATGCTGGTAGTTTAGGTTAGATGTATGTTAGGATTTATTTTCCTTCGAGTATCGCACTTCACTAAAATGTATTTGTTAGATCGGTTGTATAATAGGACGTGGATGTATTCATTTACCTAGATCTCATGTATTTTAGGTAATTTGTATTCCCTATCCCCAAAATATGTAAATAATCCCCCTAGAACTAGGCGCATTTACTTTCCTACGTGTTTACTTTCCACACTTATTTATTGCTTTCCGTATGCATGCTAAATATAACTTGAAAACGATTTAAACGGGATATCATAATATTGGAAAATGGTAGCCAATTACCTAATATGACTTAAACAACGATGAAATAAGTAACACATTCGAACCCGAATCTCTATACTACGGTATTACTTAGGCTTAACGGATCTAGGCTGTACTGAATTTCTCGGAAGAGCTAATCCGGGTGGCGACTCTGTATAACGTAGGCTAGAGGTTTACGCCTCAAGTCTTTGGGATTCGTTCCATAAAAAGAAACACAATTTTCAAAAACCCCACGCCCCATCTCACAGGGCTGGCGCCTCGCGGTGACCGCGCGGGTAAAACATCATCTGCTCATAGGAAGACTATCTACCGCCTTAATATTGTTGTAGGGATTTTATTGGTGCCGCTTGTCTCACCCTAGTCTTGGTCTTATACGATGGATATGATTATGAAAATAATTATTCCGGGCTATTTGGAATTATTACCTCTAAGGGAACATGCTCGGGATTGGTATATCATAATCATTCCATTATGCCAAGACTCCACATAGCATGCAAAATAAATAAGGTACATGTTTAAATTCTTACACCTATGTCTATAAGTTTTAATTTAACAACTTAAACTTTGTTTATAAAACCATATGCGAAATCCAATTCCCATACTAGAAATCGACTAAGTCATAAAATTCCCTTAGGTATTCTTGATTCTAATACAGATGGAGATTTCCATGTAAGAGAGGTCCCCTAAAAGTAAATGAGCAGCCAAGTCCAATCCTTACAAAAATAACCACGGGCACTTTGATTTGTTGTACCATGGATAACTATGATTTAAATATTTCATTCTTTAATTGAGTGAAGTACGGGACAACCCTCAATTAAAGCATTTACACGTGTAGTAAAACATTGCTAATTTATATGATAATCGCCTAGACTAAGTTTGAGCAAAACCTTAATCTAGTTATCACATCATTTTTTATAACAGGAATTGAAACATAAATCATTCATTGCATTCTTTAATCAAATCAAAGAAAATATCATTTTAACACATTATAATCAATTATGCATAGCATAAGGTAAGCTTTGATACCTCTGTTGGTTAATCAAGACAGTAATTGAACATGCAACATTGCAAGGCGACATTTCAAAACTTAAAATTTACCTAAAGGATCTCCTAATCATGCCACGATTGATATAATCTAAGTTAAAACATTCCATAGATGCTATTAGGTTTATAAAACTTATAAAAGAAACCTAGCATCTGAGTTTAGAACATTACCAGTTGATGTGTGCTTCTCTTTCCTTTTTGGATGCGGCGTTCCCCTAGAGGAATTCGACATAACTTCGTTAGCATGAGCCTCCAAACTAGGATAGCCTCTATGAGTGATCCACACGGATCTTCACCGACCAGAACCTCATTGAGGTAAAACCCATTAGTAGACAACAGCTGCTAGACCACTAAAAGACCAGCCTAAAAATATAAACTTAGAAGGCTCACTTCAAATAGAAAGAGCCTTCTAAAGAATTTTTCATTGTTTGAAGAAACTTGTGAAGGATCTCACACAATGCATGAAGAAAGAGATGTCAAACTCAGAGAGAAAAGCTGAGTTGAAGTGTGGAATAATGAGAGAGAGGGGAAACCTATTTATAAGGAAAGGAGGAGTGTTTAACTCCCCTCAAAACACATGTGGGATGGGAATATTCCCATCTAACTAAGTGGGTAAAACTGCGCGGGTCACTTGGACTCGCGCGCTGCCTCCTGAAGGCAAACCCTAGCAGGCTTGCATTGTACCGCAAGCATGGGCTCGCAGGCGCGCCGCGTAGGCGGGCTTGCACGATAAGCCCGCACAAGCGATGCCATGGGCAGTGCTTGCGCGCCTGCAGCCCTCTTATGCACAAGGGCTTTCCCCGTGCGCTAGCGGCCCATGAGCTTTTTAGCTAGCGGGGCAGCTGCGTAGGGTCCACTCCAAACATCCTGTGCTAATTTGGGGCCCACTCACAATGGAAAAAATTTCCTTGCTCCGCTCCGTGCAATTTTCCCTACTTTCTCTTTATTCCCTTTAGTTATTAATTTGGTCCAACTAATTAATAATTCTTCTAACAAATTCGACAAATAAATATTCTCGGCGTAGACCCAGTCTATAGGTTCTTTACTTAGTTCGTTAAAGACCCGGAAGTGTGTGACCTCATAAGGTCACAAAGTATAGAGTCGCTAGAGGTTAACCTAAACTTGGCTTCCCATCCTAGAACCTTTAGGCTCAGTGTTGTAGATCGATATGGAACCCAATAGCTCTAGACAATCAAATGGGATTTCTAAAAAAGGCGTATGATCCCCCGACACTTGGAATGTCACGTGCCTATGACTTGATCCGGTTTTGCAGTAGTAACCAATTCAATACACTCCTTTGATTAGGTTAAGTACCATCTAGTTTATTGAGCTCGGATTAAGTGTCAGCTGATGTATTAGCCGTAGTTATCTTAGAATTAGACTTGTTCACGAAGAACACCACTTGCCATTATGTATCAAGATTGACGAGAAACCCATTCTATCAATCTTATACTCTTGATAAGAGGTTTATGAGTATGTAACTTCAACAAGGGGGCCTAAGGTACATCTCCCATTATATCACTATATCAGGAGCAATATATCCCATCTAAACTACTCGGCTTACTAACATTTGATCATCACTATACCCGTAATCACCCGTATCATCTTGGTCTCCAAGGTATGAATAAGTATGACCTACAATATAGCCAATTGTTCGCCACTTTTCTACTGATAAGTTTAATCAATAATGGTTCCAAAATCTCGTGAACTATTGGCTAATAACTGCGCCAAAAACTTGTTCACAAATAAATATAGATGTTGTCAATACCTCTTATCACATAGAAAAATGATGATAACTGCAAGTATACAGTTGCAATGTAGTTTTAAAAGATATCAAACCCACAGGGAAGGAGTTTGGTCTATAGATCAACGGGGAAAGACAAAATAAAAGAAAATAAAAATAGATTAGAGATTTTTATGGATAGGAAGATTAGAATGAAAAGTTGAGTAAATATAGATGTGATAGATTAGAGACTCTAAATAAATAGATTTGCACTACGAACAAGTATAGCAGAGAAAACATGAAAGATCAACAAAGATGTTACGACACACTAGACTAATCTAACAAACCGGTTCAACACACTCAGATGTTAAATAATTCACCGCAGAGCAACACATTAAATAACTTTTCTCTACCTAGCGCAAACGAGATAAGACTATTATATAAACCTGGATAACATCAATACTATGCTTAGTACGGGTTGCTCTCACATAACCACATTTAGCAAGTTACCATTCCAAAAATGTTGGCTCACTAAACAGCGTTATATCACAGATCTAGTGATTATCCACAATATTGTTAACCCCAAAACTACTCTTAAAATTAACGCCAACGCATATAACTTCATTAACATAAAAGACTTAGCATGAAATACGCATTACGACACATAGACATATCATAAACTTTGAAATAGAAAGTATAAGTAGAAAGCAAAGCAAAGTTGTAAGGTATGCAAGTGAAAGCAAAAGTTGATAAAACCGTATCCACTCTTTAATGGGAGTTGTCAATTCCCGCAATTCCTATGTCTGCTTTGAATTCGGTCTCGGCCCGTACAGAACCTCCGCTAGGATACTATTCTTTGCGAATATCGAACAAACAAATATAGAAGAACGAAAACTTTTATTGATAAGTGATTTGCAAGTGCACTTATACAACAATTGCTCGAATACGTAGAGAAATCTAGTGATCGGAACAAAGATTCAAATCACTGAAACATTTTCTCACTAGCACTTAAGAATGTAGTGAATCTAACTATACACACACTATATCTCTCTCTAATTGCACTCTAATGCTCTCCCTTTCTGGTGATGCATGAAATTGTTGAAGAATTGGAACCCTATTTATAGAGTTTGAAGGGTTGTTTCTGTCCAAACGAAGAGTCACATTCATTGGTGAAAGATTGCATCTCTTCAATGTGATTGGTTGAGAGTCTCTGATTTAATCCATAATATATAGGCACCTTTTCATGATTGGTTGACTCCTGATAAGTGTCTATTCGTTGGTAGTTGATGGCAGTTGATCATACTTATCTAGCGGTTGGTAGTTAAGAAGATAATACCAGAAAACCATCCATGTCGTGATCGTAATATGTTATTCGTGATCGTGAACCTTTGATTGCCATATTTCAGTTTCTGTAATGAACGGATCGCGACCGCGAGGTATTGTCACAATTGTGAATTGAGTTTTCTTCAGAAATCTCCTTGTAACTTCACTGATCTTCGACAGCTACGATCCTAAGCCAAATCTTTAAGTTCCACGCATCTTTTTGCACCTTTTTCACTCTTTTTTCATAGAATTCCACTTTAGCTCATTTTACTCCCCAGATTTACCTAGTATCTGCATTTGCATCAAAAACAACTACATACCACGTGAAATCTTTTATACGAAGTATAAAAATGACTAAAACTATAGTGTTTATTGTATAAAATTTATATAATAATAAGTGTAATTATACACTTATCATACCCCCACACTTAACTTTTGCCTTGTCCTCAAGGTAAATTCAACAGAAGTGCATAAATTTGGTAAACAAGTTC